>PVJL010011251.1:0-44024 GCA_004026885.1 Lyroderma lyra
CCATCCATTTTGTTGCAAATGGCAATAGTTCATCTTTTCTTACAGCTGAGTAATATTCCATTGTGTATATGTACCACAGCTTCTTTATCCAGTCATCTGTCGCAGGGACCTTTGGTTGTTTCCATGTTTTGGCCACTGTGAACAGTGCTGCAATGAACATTGGGGTACATAAGTCTTTGCGGACAAAGGTTTTCAAGTTTTTTGGGTAGATCCCCAGAAGGGGGATTGCTGGGTCAAATGGTAGCTCCATTCCCAAATTTCTGAGGAACCTCCACACTGCCTTCCACAGTGGTTGTACCAGTTTGCCCTCCCACCAGCAGTGTACCAGAGTTCCTTTTTCTCCACATCCTCTCCAGCACTTGTTATTCCTTGTCTTGTTGATATTAGCCATTCTCACAGGTGTGAGGTGTAGCCTTATTATTTTTATATAGTATTGCTTTGGCAATTCGAGGTCCTTTATGGTTCCATATAAATTTACTAATTCTTTTATCTATTTCACAAAAGTATGATTATGGGATTTTGATGGGTATTGCATTAAATTTGTAGATTGCTTTGGGCAGAATGGCCATTTTAACTATGTTAAGTCTTCCTATCCATGAACAGGGGATATTTTTTCACCTCTTAAAGTCTGTTCTGATTTCTTTCAAAAGTTTCTTATAGTTTTCCATGTATAAGTCTGTCATGTTCTTTGTTAAGTTAATTCCCATGTATTTCATTCTTTTTGTTGTGGTAGGAAAGGGAATTGACTCCCTCATTTCTATTTTTGTGGATTCACTGTTTATATATAGGAAAGCTGTTGATTTTTTTACATTGTTTTTGTATCCTGCGACTTTACTGTATTCGTTTATTGTTTCTAAGAGTGTCCTGGTGGAATCTTTGGAATTTTTTATATAAAGGATCATGTCATCTGCAAACAGTGACATTTTGATTTCTTCTTTCCCAATTTAGATACCTTTTATTCTTTTCTCTTGCCTGAATGCTGTGGCTATAACTTCCAGTATTATATTAAATAACAGTGGTGACAGGGGACATCCCTGTCTTGTTCCTGATTTTAGGGGAATAGGCTTCAGCTTTTCCCCATTCAGTATGATGTTAGCCAAGGACTTGTCATATATGGCCTTTATTATGTTGAGATACTTTCCTTCTATACCTATTTTATTTAGTGTTTTGATCAGAAATGGATGTTGTATCTTGTCTAAAGCTTTTTCTGCATCAATTGAAATGACCATATGGTCTTTATCTTTGATTTTGTTTATGTGGTGTACTACATTGTTTGATTTTCGTTTGTTGAATCCTACTTGTGCTCCTGGGATGAATCCCACTTGATCTTGTTGTATGATCTTTAATGCATTGTTGTATTCTATTTGCTAATATTTTGTTTAGGATTTTTGAATCTGTGTTCGTCAGAGATATTGGTCTATAGTTTTCTTTTTTTGTGTTGTCTTTGCCAGGCTTTGGTATTAGAGTAATGTTGGCCTCATAGAATGAGTTATGAAGTATTGCTTCCTCTTCAATTTTTGGAATAGTCTGAGGAGGATAGGCATTCATTCTTCTTTGAATGCTTGGTAGAACTCATTGGTAAAAACATCTGGTCCAGAGTTTTTGCCTTTAGTGAGATTATGGATAGTCGTTTTAATCTCTTCACTATCAATTGGTCTATTTAGATTATCGAGTTCTTCTTGGTTCAGTCTGGGTAAGCTGTAAGTTTCTAGAAACTTGTCCATTTCTTCTAGGTTGTTAAATTTAGTGGCATAAATTTCTTCTTAATCTTTTCTTATAATCCTTTGTATTTCTGTGGTATCAGTGGTAATTTTTCCCTTTTCTTTTCTAATTTTGGATATTTGTGTCCTTTCCTTTCATGTTTTGATTAGTCTAGCTAGGGTTTTGTCAATTTTGTTGACTTTCTCAAAGAACCAGCTCTTCGTAATACTAATTTTTTCTATTGTCCTACTGTTCTTTAATTGATTTAGCTCTGCTTTAATTTTTATTATTTCATTCCTTCTGCTGACTTTGGGTTTTCTCTGCTCTTCTTTTTCTAGTTCTTTAAGATGGGATGTTAAGATGTTTACTTGTGATTTTTCTTGTTTCTTAAGATAGGCCGGTAGTGATATAAATTTCCCTCTTATTATTGCTTTCTCTGTGTCCCAATAATTCTTATACATTTTATTTTCATTGTCATTATTTTCTATATATTTTTTATCTCATCTTTTATTTGTTCTTTTATCCAGTCCTTTTCTAATAAGCTGTTGTTTAATCTCCATATATATGTGTTTTTTTCTGCTTTCCTTTTACAGTTGATCTCCAATTCGAAGGCTTTGTGGTCTGAGAATACACTTGGTATGATTTTGATCTTCTTGAATTTGCTGACGCTACTTTTGTGTTCCAACATGTGGTATATCCTTTAGAATGTTCCATATGCACTAGAAAAGAAAGAATAGTCTCTTTTTGCTGTATGAAGTGCCCTGTATATGTCAATTATGTCCAATTGCTATAATTTGTCATATAGAGTTGATGTTTCCTTATTAATTTTCTGTTTGGATGATCTGTCCAGGGCTGTTAGCAGGGTGTTTAAGTCTCCCACAATGATTGTGTATTCATAAGTTTCTCCTTTCAGATTTGTTAGTAGTTTCCTTGTATGTTTTGGTGCATCCTGGTTAGGAGCATATATATTAATTAGTGTCAAGTCTTCCTTCTGTTATATTGTGCCTTTTATCATTATGTAATGTCCATCCTTGTCTTTTACTATCTTTTTTTAACCTGAAGTTCATTTCATCAGATATCAGTATGGCAACTCCTGCTTTTCTCTGATTACTATTTGCTTGAAGTATTGTTTCCCATCATTTCACTCTGAGTCTGTGTTTGTCCTTATGGCTGAGATGTGTTTCTTGGAGACAGCACACGGATGGGTTCTGTTTTTTAATCCAGTCTGCTACTCTGTTTTTTATTGGTGAGTTCAGTCCATTAACATTTAGAGTGACGATCAATATGTGAGAATTTCCTGTGGTCATTACTTATTTCTTTCTTTGTTTTGTTTGTTTGTTTGTCCATTTATTTTTGTTTATTTCTTGTTGCCCCAACATTGTTCCATTTTTCTTCATGTTTTGTTTCAGGTCGAAGAGGCTCCTTCATTATTTCTTGTAGTGCTGGCCTCGTGCTGGCAAATTCCCTCAGCTTTTGTGTGTCTGGGAAGCTCTTTATTCCACCTTCATATCTGAAAGATAATTTTGCTGGATAATTTATTCTTGGCTGGAAGTTTCTCTCTTTTAAATTTTTGAATATTGGATGCCACTCTCTCTTGTCTTGAAGAATTTCTGCTGAGAAATCTGATGCCAGCCTGATGGGTTTTCCTCTAAAGGTTACATTTCTTTTTTCCCTGGCTGCCTTGAGAATTGTCTTTTTGTCTTTAGTTTTGGACATCTTTAGTACCATTTATACTGGGGAAGATATGCTAGGGTCCAGGTATCTATGGGACCTGTTTTCTTTTTGAACTTGGGGTTACAGATCTTTTCATAAGTTTGGAAACTTCTCATCTACTATTTGTTTGAGTATGTTCTCTTTAGAATGCTCTACCCCTTCTTCTATTCCTATTATCCTGATGTTGTTTTGTTTCATGGAGTCAGATAGTTCTTGCAGAGTTCTTTCAATCTTTTTGGTTCTATATTACCTCTCTTCCTCTTTCTGAGCTGTTTCCATGTTCTTATCTTCGGTAGCACTAGTTCTTTCCTCCATCTGGTTGACCCTGTTTCCTATGGCAGTTATTTCATTTCTCACTTCTTTTATTATATTATTTACCTCTCGCATTTCCATCTCAATCTTTCCTATGTTTTGAATTTCTTTGTTAAATTGTTCCTTTTGATAATGGAGTTCCTTTTTTATATCATTCATCTCCTTTTTTTATGTTGTTTATCTCAGCCATGGTGCTCTGCCAGTATGTTTTGATTTGTCTCAGACCATTTAGAATGGCTACTTTAAATTATCTGTCACTTAGTTCAGAAACTTCTGGGTCTAAGAAGCTGTCTTGATGAATTTCCTGATATTTCTGAGGAGTTTTAGTTTTTAAGGAATTCATCCTGTCCGCAGGGTTCTTCCTCTTTTTCATGAGGACTTTATGTTCAGTAGCAGTGCCCAGAAGCCCAGATTGGTACTTTTGTGGTGTCTTGCTGTAGGGCAGACACGAGGTGTCACTGTGGGGGCAAGTTTTGGGAAAGAGAGGGGTTGTTTATTTCTTATTTCTGGTCTCCTGCTACATTTGGAGGTGGTGTGCATCTATCATGGTCCCTCTGCTTCCTGTAATTAGTTAGTTGGTTGGGGAGGCTGTAGGAAAGGTGAGAGGCCAACAAAGCACACACTGGGGCAGCTCCACCTTTTTCCCTATGCTGGAGAAGCTGGGTGATGTGGGCCGAGGCTACTCCTGTTGGCTGAGGTGAATGCTATTAAATCCACCTTTCTTCCCGGGCCTGCTTCTGCGGCCAAATGTTGGGAAAAAGTCTGCGGGCTCGCACTGCTTTTAGGACCCAGGGGCACGCAAGGAGGCACACTCACAAGTCCGAAGCTGTGGGTCTGACCCTGCGGTAGGAAGGCAGCCGGTTCACCTCCACAGCGGATGGTAACAGGAGCCACATCCCCGTGCAGGACCTGAGCGTGCCCTTGCAACAGCCAGTCTGCCTCTGCAGTGGGCCAGGAATGGGAACCACAGCCCCGGACGGGAGCCACGTGCACCGCGCTGGCAACCAGTCTGCCTCCGCAGTGGGCCTGGAATGGAAGCCGCAGCCCTGTGCAGGGGCCGTGCACTGTCCACGCGGCAGCTGGCCTGCCTCCGCAGTGGGCCAGGAATGGAAGCTGCAGTCCTGTTCAGGAGTCACATGCACATGTGCTGTGAGTTCCAAGGGAGCCTAGAGCCAAGGTATCATCACTGCAATTCAGAGTCCTCGTTCATCCCTGCTATCACTTAAAAGTTCCAAAGGCTGGCTCCCAAGCTTTGTCCACAACTCGCCGCTCCAAATTCCAGCTCCCCAGTCCAGCTCCCCAATGACTCCCAATGTTGCTAGTATTTTTCCTCTTGTCGCCTCTTGTCCTCTTCCCTCCCATGCACTGCAGTCAGCAATGATCAGATCCTGTTGCGATCCATCTTTGCTCCCTGTCCTCTCTCCCGCTCGGCCCCTTCTCTCCAAACTTTAGGTGTTTACTTGCAATATGTGTATTTCTCAGCTGCCATTTTTGTCACCCAGGGTCCTCTTTCTTGGCTCCTGGGTGGCCGTTCAATTGTGTTTTCTGGGAGAGGCTTTAGGGACATCCTCTCCAGTTGCCTTCTTGTCCTCCTCTCAGTATTTTTTATTTTTAATGCACATTTTTATAATCTTTAACATTGAGGTGTTAATTCATTGTACTAAAATTTAGTACTTATTGTGATAAAGTGTACTTTTATGAGCATTAATTAATCCATCATCACTATCAAACTCTGAAATATTTCATCAGATTGGGCAATGATGGTACAAAAATAAAAAAGTGTTTCTCACTATGATTAGGCAAGGCTTCCTTGGCCACATCAGAGTTCACACATGTACCTAAACTATACCTCTAAAATAATCCCCAAAGGAAACTTAATTTTTTAATGTGTACTTTGAATTTGTCTTTGTGTTATATTAGGTTCAGTTTGTGAGATAAGAACTATTTTGAAAGTGAAATCTTTTGAGGGTGGGGAAAAACTACACTAATAAGCCTCATTTTGTGGCTCAGAAATTATTTTAGAGTTAAAGAACTTATGAGTCCGGGGACTCTTAGGGATGTGAAATCTTGTTGGAACTGAGATGTTTAATATCTGGGATTACACCAAATTTATAGTGGTGTGGTAATTTGAAGAGTTTTGTTTTGTTTTGTTTTGTTTTGTTTTAAGAAAGGTAGAAACTTATGTTTAGGGATTAAAAATGTATCACTGTTTTTTTACAGGATATAAATAACTGTGGGCTTTAGTGACATTTCTCACAGATGGTTAAACTTAGAATAATATTCCTTTTTTGGCTGGTTGTTATCCCCTAGATAATACTTAGAATAAATGTAAGGTTTTCAATAAATTTATATGCAGTGGCTTAAAGAGTCTGTTAGGTTTTTTTACATTAAATTTAATATTTTCTTTTGGAAATTTTATAAATTATAAAGGAGATATCAGAATCATAAAGTGAAAAAGAACACCAGTTTTCTGTTATTCTTTTCTTATTTATATAATAGCTATAAATTGCTCAAGTACATATATGTGTACACTTAAAACATCTTATCTGAATAGTCTTCTTTCATCAGAAATATGAATTTCCCTAGACTGTGTGTGGGTTTTATTAAATTTATCTCAGTCCCAATAATAATATTCTATGTACTGTCATCCACAGATTTCAGTGTTTTTTCGGGATCTCTCTGTTATTGTTCTTTTCTTTTTCTCCACCCAGTATTAGGCTTTTGAAGAGTTAGGTTGTTATTACATATTGTTACAAGAATTTGTTGGATGTGAGAATGATAATGGCTTTTAGTGGTTGGAAAATCATGATGATGGCAGCTTTACTGTTCAAGTTTAATTCTGTGAAAAATGCATTTATTTCACAGAGATGATTTTGACATATCTATTAAGTATCCATAAATATTTTGCTGTTTGATCCCTAAATATAGACAGTAGAAATTTCTTTTGTAAGGGAGACAATCTTTTACTTATTACTATAAAACTGTACAATTTCATGATTATTTTCATAAAGTCTTTCCACTCTGGTATGATTTCCTTTGAGGTTTTACACCAGTGTCACTGTTTGATGTCATTTTTTTATTATAAAGGAAAGAAATTTTGAACAATAATTTATTACCATACAACAAAAATATTCTATTCCAGTTAAAGACTTAAAATAGAAAAAAGAATAACTAAAACATTGGAAGATGATAAGGTTGAATTTATGCATAACTTTCACTAAGAACTATTTTAAAAAGCTGTTATTTTTGAGACTTTACAAATTTCCAACAGCTAAAATTCAAAACCTTTAGAAGCTACATTTAATTAAACCCTAATATGCTGACCTAATATAAAAAAATAAGAGGTGATATCACAAAGATCTCATAAATTAAAACTTAAACCACTTTGAAGTTTTGCTTAAAATGATTGGTCTATTAAATGTTTTTACAACTTAAAGGAAAGTATGATTACAATAATTTTGCCAGTGCCTATACAATAATTTCACTGATGTCATTTTTTAATAATGGTGGTAACTTAAGCTTCAAAATGGGAACTTGCTTGTGCTCCAACATATCCCCTCTTCAAATCTGAGTTGTCTTGCCTTATTGAAAGCCAAGAGCATAATTCCTTTATTAATTAATTGCTAGAAAACCTCGTTTAGCTAACCTTTCCTTAACACTACACTGGATAAATTAATTAAGGTTTTTAAAAAGTATAATTGTTTTGTTTGATGAGATACCATTTAGGCTCAAAACCTAAAAGGAAAGCAAATATTAACATAACAATTTTTAATTATGTATATTTTTATTGTGAAATTCATTGGGGTGATATTGATTAGTAAAAGTTACATAAGTTCCAGGTGTACAATTCTATATTACATTCTCCATGCGTTGCATTAAGCCACCCAGAGTCAGTTCTCTGTCCATCACTAAGACAAGTTTTACTGACTTTTTTTTTTGAGTTAACAACTCTGATTTACAAGTTGCTTTTCTGGAGAGGATATTGAGAATGAGTAGAGTAAAAAATATCTCTCTACTGAAAAACTATTTTAAGAATTATCATCCCAGAAACCTCCACAATAAAAATTTTTCACAGATGACAGAAATCCTGGTATTAATGAATTATGGTATAGTCAGTTTAACATGCCACTGAGTCTCAATTTCTAATCCACGGTAAAGAAATTCTAGAATTTAGCGTTGAAGTAAGGGATGCTTAAACAATATGCTATAAGTTTGAGCTCTTTTGTTATATAGAAATTTACACATTCACTCTGGTCCTTTAAAAGCTGTTTTGAATCCCAGATCAGTGAACATTAGAAAAGATGTTGCAGTCCTTCAAGGCCAGACATGGGTAGTACTGCAGATAAGGCCCCGAGGGTTCCAGGGCGTGTACACTTGCAGGGCATAGTGCTACCAGCTACTTGACTTGTATCAATCAACCTTAGTGACTTCCTGATGATAAAACAAATTTCTGTCAATGGTGGTCATGCATAGCCCTGTGGTCTGATGTGCTTTCCCTGGAGAACTTTGAATAAGCTCCTAAATTTTCCTATTTGGACCACCTTCTGGAAAGACTTCTTTGTTAGTTGATGTGGAATGCAATGCAGTAGGGCCACAGTGATGTGAACAATTTCCAGTGATGTGATGTCATGGGAAACAAATCAAACCTACAGTGCCTGCCAATGGTGGTTATTAGGTTAAGCTGGAATTACACTTTATTAAACTGAATCAGTCTGAATGATAGCAGAAAATCAAGTTTTTGAAATCATCATAGAAAAAGTGCTGTATACTTCATCCCTTAATATCACTACAGTCACCTGCCTGGGGTTTCTGTGCTGGTCATCTTGAGGGGTCTGTTGAATCTCTCTGCTTCTCAGGTTCAGAGACAGCATTGGTAATGTGCTGTTCATGTTACTTCTCTGCAGGGGGTGTCTTTGCATGTCAGAGCCATGTCTGTTTTGGTGTGTGTGCTTGTCAAATTGAGTTTCTCTCTGATGTTTCTGTACAGATCAGGTTGAAGGTCATCTCAGGGTCTCTATGCTGGTCAGGTTGGGCGTCAGCCATACATCTCTGTGCTGGTATGGTCAGCATTTGGCCCCAGGTCTCTGTACTGGTTAGGTTGGAGTTATCTTGGGGTCTGTGTGTGTGTGTGTGTGTGTGTGTGTGTGTGTTGGGTTTTTACATGAGGTCTCTGCGCTGGTTAGGTTAGGAGTCTGCTGGGTGTCTACACGCTGGTCAGGCTGGGGATTTTACTCAGGTCTCTGTGCTGATCAGGTTGGGGGTTCGATAGGAATGCTTCTGTCCAGTTAGGTTAGCGGTCTGTCTGGAGTTTCAGTGCCTGGTTACTTTGAAGTTCTCCAACGGATCTCTTTGCTGGTCAGGTTGGAAATCTGCCAGGAATCTCAATGGTGGTCAGGTTGGGGGGTCTTCTGATGGTGTTTGTACTGGTCAGGTTTGATGTCTGCTTCGGGTCTCTGTGCTAGTCAGGTTGACCGTCTATAGGAGTCTTAGTTATTATTTCAGAGATATTCTCCTCATGTCTATGTGCTAGTCAGATTGAGGTTCTGCTGGGGTCTCTGTGCTGGTTAGCTTGGTTTTTGGCATGGTTTCTCTGTGCTGGACAGGTTAGGATACACAGGGATCCTCTGTCCTGGTCTGTTTGGAAATCTGCTTGGTGTTTCTTTTCCTGGTCATATTAGCACTTCCATGGGTTAGTTTGGAAGTCTGCCCGGGGTCTCTCTGCTGGTTAATTTGTAAATCTGCTGTGAGTCTCAATGCTGGTCAGGTTAGGAGTCTGCTGGGAGTCTCTGTCCCAGGGGGTCTTCCTGGGGTCTCTGTGGTGATTGGTTTGATGTTGGTTTGGATCTCTCTTGTGTTCTGGTTAAAAAAAAAGCTGGGTACTGTGCAAGTCAGGTTGCTGGTCTTCTAGGTGTCTCTTGCTGATCAGGCTTGAGGTCAGCTAGGGTCTCTGTGCTGGTCATGTTGACGTGTCTGCCAGGGTTCTTTGTGTTTATCAGGTTAGGTGTCTACTGGACGTCACTGTGCTGGTCAGGTTGAAGGTATTCCTGAGGTCTCAGTGACAGTTCGTATTGGATCTTCCAGGAGTATTTTTGCTGGTTAGATTGGAGATTGTCCTGAGGTACCTGTGTGGGTCAGGTTGTGTGTCATTCTGAGGTCTCTGTCCTGGTCAGATTAAGGGTCTGCTGAGGTCTCTGTGCTGGTAACGGGTCTCTCTCCCTGGGGTTTCCATGCTGGTCAGGTTACAGTTCTGCCTAGGGTCTTTGCTGCACTGTTTGGGGGGTCTTCTGGAAGTCTCTGTGCTGGTCAGATTGGGGGTCTGGTTTGATCTTGGTTGGTGGTGTTGTGGAAATGGTAGGATGCTTTGTTGGTCAGGTTGGGAGTAAGAAGGAGTCTCTGCTTTTCAGGTTCCAGGTCTGCTAGAGTCTCTGTGATAATCACAGTGTCTTCCTTGATCTCTGTGCTGATCAATTTACAGAGAGTCTGGGTGTCTGTTTTCAGTAAGGTGGGGATCGGCCAGGAGTCTCTGTGCTAGTAAGGTTGGAGGTCATTTTGGTGTCTCTGTGCTGATCAGATTGGGTGTCTGCCTTGGGACTCAGTGCTGGTAAGGTTAGTAGTCTTCTGGGGATCTCTGTACTCAGTGCGGTTTGGGGTCTGCCTTTGGTCTCTGTCCTGGTAATGTTTGGGGTCCCCTTGGTTCCTTTTGCTGATCACAGAAAAATCTGCCTGTGGACCCTCTATTGTTGAGGTTGCAGGCCTGATACGATTCTGTGTACTGTTCAGGGTGGTAAATCTGTCAGATGTTTATTTGCTGGTCCAGTTGGGGGCCTTCTGGAGTCCCTGTGCTGGGCTTGCTACTTTGGTCTTAGGTCTCTATGCTTGTCAGATTGAGGCTCTACGAGGAGTCTGTGTGTTGATAATGAGAAGGTTCAGCCTGTGTTCTCTGTGCCTGGTCAGGTCTGAGGTCTTCCTAGTGTCTCTGTGCTGGTCAGGTTTGGTGTTTTCCTAGGGTTTCTGCGCTGGCCTAGTTTCAGTTCTGCTGAGGGTAATTGTGTTAGTAAGGTTGGTGTTCTTCCTGGGATCGCTGTGATATGTCTATTTGAGTTTTGTATGGGTCTCTGTGAACAGTCAGGTTGGGAGTCAACCTGGGATTTCTGTGCTGATGCATTTGAAATTCTGCTGATGTTCCACTGGTGGTCTCACTTAGTGCCTGCTTCAGGTCTGTAGTCTGGTCATGTTGAAGATATGCCTAGAGACACTGTGCAGTTCATGTTGGTGTCTGTTTTAACTGGTCTGCTTGTTCAGGTTGGGTGTCTGCTGGGGGTCTCTTTGCTACTCAGGTTTCACCTCTCCTAAGCTTTCTCTACTTGTCATGCTGAGTGTCTACCTGGGGTGTCTGTCCTGCTCATGTTGGAGGTCGCCTGGAGGACTCTTTGCTGGTCACGTTTTGAGTCTGCTGGGGGTATCTGTGCTGGTGAGTTTGGGGGTCTGTTTGAATTTCTGTGCTATTCAGCTTAAGTATCTCCTGGGGGTCTTCATACTGGTCAGGTTAGAGGTTTGCAAGGGTTTCTGTGCTCATGTGATTCGTTGTCAAACTGGGGACTCTGTGCTGGTCACATTAGTTGCCTTCTAAGGGACTCTGTTCCCAGTCATATTTGAAATGTGCTGGGGTCTGTCCTGGTCAGCTTTGGGGTGCACTGGACTCTTTCTTCTTGTCTCGTGTGTGCCTGTGCTGTATGCCTGTGATCTCTGTTCTAGTCACCTTGGGAGGTCTGCATTTGGAGCTCTGTTTTGGTCAGGCAGGGAGTGTGCTGGGGCTGTCTGTGATTATCAGGTTTGTGTTCTGCTGGGGTACTCTCTGATGGTCAGGTGATGATTCTGCCATGGGTCTTTATGCTGTTCACGTGAAGGTTCTGTCAGTGTTCTCTGTGCTGGTTATGATGGAGATGTGCTGGAGATATGTGTCCCTGTTCAGTTTGGGAGTCTTCTTGAGGTATCTGTGCTGGTCTGTTACAAGATTTTCTGGGTTCCCTATGCTGGACAGGTTAATAGACTGCTGGGTTCTGTGCTTCTCAGGTTATGGGTCTCTTATATGTCTCTTTCCATGTTAGGTTCCAGCTGTGCAGGTGTCCCTGTGCTTCTCATTTTCACTTTCTGCCTGAGGTCTCTGTGTTGGTCAACTTTGAGGTCTGTGGGTTGTCTTTATGCTGGCCATAGTGGTGTCAGTCAAATGTCTGTGTGATGAGTAGGGTGGGTTTCTGCTGGTGGTCTGTGCTCCCAGTCACATTTGGGATCCTCCTGGCATCTCTCCTGGTCATGTTTAGCATCTGCTACTCTGTCTCTGTTCTTCCCTTGTGTTCCTGGGTTCTCTGTTATGGTCACATTAGAGGTATGAATTGCAGACTCTTCTGGTTCATTGAGGATCCCATGGGACTTTGTGTGATGGTCACTTTGGGGTCATCTTTGTGCTGGACATTCGAGGGTGCTGTCAGGGTTCAGGTAACTTGGTCAGGTTCAGGTCTGCCAGGAATCACTATTGTTGTCATTAGAGGATTCTGTCAGTGTTCTTTGTGCTTCTTAGGATGGAGATGCGCTGGAAATCTTTTCACCTACTCAGATTGTAGGTCTGCTTGGGGTATCTGTTCTTGTTAGTTTGGAGATTTGCTTGGGTCTCTCGGCTGCTCAGGTTAATGGTCTGATAGGTACTGTGCTTGTCAGGTTCCAGGTCTGCAGGCATCCTTATACTTGTCATGTTGAGTTTCTGCCTGAGTTCTTTTCTCTTTTCCGTCATGTTGGAATCATTCTGGTGTCCCTTTGTTAGGCAGGTTATAGTTCTGCTCAGAGTCTCTGTGCTGGTCACCGTGAATACTATGGAAGTTTCTGTGCTAATTAGTTTAAGGTCCTGGTGAGGTTCTCTCTTCTGGTCAAGTTGAGAGTCTGCTGGGGATCTTATATGCTGGTCAGGTGGAAGGTCTTCCTGGGGTCTCTGTGGTCATGGAGTTGGCAGTCTGCGTGGGTTCTCTTTGCCAGTCAGTTTTGAGGTCTGCCTAAGTTTTCTGTGATGGTCAGTTGGGGGTCTGCTCACAGTTTTTGTACCTAGTCAGGTTGTACATTTGAGGTTAAATATTGCCCGGTGCCTCTGTGCTGAACAGTTTTGTGTTCAACAAGGGAACTTTCTGCTTGTCATGGTGGGGATCTGCCTTGTTTTCTCTGATAGTCAAGTTGGGTGTCTACATGAATTCTCTGTGGCTGATCATGTTGAGAGTCTGCCTTGAGTCTCTGTGTTGATCTGGAATGAATCTGCCAGAAGTTTCAGGGGTTTCCTGGGTGTATTTGTGCTGAGTAATGTAAAGGTCTGCCTGGATTCTCTGTGCTGGTCAGGTCAAAGGTATGTCAGGAGTGTCTGTGTAGGTCAGAATTTGTATTTGTCTAAGGGGTCTATACTGGTCAGGTTGGGGGTCTGCCAGTTTCTCTGTTCTGGTCATGGTGTTCTCTGCTTGGGGGTCTCTGGGTTAATCAGATTTTCGGTCTGCTAGAGGTCTTTGTGCTGGTCAGGTTAGGAGTCTTCCAGGTTTTCCTGCGATGGCCATATTAGGGTGCATACTGGGATTTATGTGCCCGGTCATGTTAAGTGTATTCCAGGTGTCTCTGTGCTGCTCAGGTTTGAGGTCTGCCTCGATTCTCTGCTGCACAGGTTGGAAATCTCCTGGGAGTCTCTGTATTGGTCTGGTTGGGGGTGTTGAATTTCTGCTAGTATTGTTGGAGAAATGGCAGTGTCATTTCTTGCTCAGGTTGGGGATCAGCAGGCATTTCCTTACTTTTCATGATCCAGGTCTGCTGGAATCCCTGTGACCATCACATTGACTGTCTGCCTTGATCTCTGTAATAATCAGATTACAGGGAGGCTAGAGTTCTCTGCAACCAGTGAGCTGGAAATTGTCCAGGAGTCTCTGTGTTACGTTGGAGGTCATCTAGGAGTCTTCGTGTTGGTCAGATTCAGTGTCTGTCTGGGGACTTAATTTTGGTCAGGATAGGTGTCTTCTGGGCATCTCTATGCTTCGTGAGTTTTGGGGATGCCTGTCCTCTCTATCCTGGTGATATTTTGTGTCTGCTTGGGTGTCTGTGCTGATAACAGAGGCATCTGCCTGGAATATCTGTTTTCATCAGTTTGCCGGTCTGCTGGGCATTTGTGTGTTGTTTAGTTTGACAATTATTCAGCTGTTTCTTTGCTGGATCTGTTGGGCTTCCGCAAGGGTGTCTGTTCTGGTTAATTTGCATTTCTGAGGTCTTTGAGTCCATAAGTATTAGAGTTTGTGAGGAGTTTTGGTGGTAGTTAGGATTTGGATCAGCCTTGGTCACTTTGTCTCCTCAGATTTCAGGACTTTCTGGGGTTTTTAGGATGGTAAGTTTAAGAATTTTTTCAGGGTCATTCTATTCAGTCTGGTTGGATGTTTACCTGAGTCTCTTTTCTGATGCAGTTGAAGATTGCCTGAGGTCTCTGTACTGGTAAGGTTGGAGGTCTGTTAGATCTACTTGATGCTCAGTTTGGGAAACTTCTGGGGACCATTCTGGTTAGGTTCGTGTTCTACTGGTAATTTCTTGCTGGTCAGGTTGCAGGTCTACTTGGGTCTCCATGATGGTCAGGTTGAAGGTCTACCAAGGGTAACTGTGCTGGTCAGAACTGGTGTTTGTCTGATGAGTCTGTGCCCCTCAGGTTGGGTGTCTGCTGTGGTTTCTGTTCTGTTCACAGAGCTTTCTGTTTTGGGTCCCTTTGCTGGTCAGGTTTGAAGTCTGCTGTGTGTCTCTGTGCTAGTCAGGTTCAGGGTCTGCACAGAGTCTATATGATGGCCAGGTCAGGGTTTATACTGGCATTTTTCAGTCCAGTTATGCTAAGGAAGTGCAAGAAATCTCTATGCTGCTCATGTGGAAGGTCTGCTTGGGGTTTCGGCTGCACAGGTTAGGGGTCTGCTGGAAGTCAATGTCCTCCTCACATTGGGGATCTCTTTGGATGTCTTCTGGTGTTGTTGGGAACATGGTAGGGTATGGTGCTCTTCAGATTGAAGATCAGGTGGGACCTCTTTGCTTCTCAGGTTGCAGGTCTACTGCACTCACTGTGATCATAATATTGAATTTATTTCATTTTTGGGGGTAGTTCCCTGGCTGGGAATCGAATGAGTGTCTACCTTGATCTCTGAGCTTGTTAAGTTTCAGAGTGGCTATATGTCTCTGTTCCCAGTCAGGTTGGGATAGGCCAGGTGGTCTGATTCTAGTCACAGCTGTAATGTGCCTGGGGTTTGTCCTGGTCAGTTTAAGGGTCTGCTGTGGTCTTTCTGCTGGTCTCATTTGTGCCTGGCATCTCCATCCTGGTTAGCTTAAAGGTCTGCATTCATTGCTTTGTAGGTTGGGAACCTGCTTGTGTCCCTGTGTTGGTCACAGGGCCCTCCACCTGCAGTCTCTGTGCTGGTCAGGTTTGAAATCTGCAGTGATTCTCCTTTCTTGTCTTCCAGACAAGATTGGGGGTCTTCCAGAGGTCTGTGTGATGGTCATATTGAGGTTCACACTGGGATTAATGGGCCCGGTCATTTTAAGGGTATTTTAGCTGTCTCTGTGTTTCTCAGTTTAAAGGTCTGTCTGGGGTCTCTGCTTCACAGGCTGAGGGGCTGTTGAGATTCTCTGGGATGGGCTGGATTGTGGTCTTTTGGATCTTTTCTGGTATTGATAAGTAAATGGAAGAGTGCTGTGCTGGTCATATAAAGGTTCAGTAGTTGTCTCTTTGCTTTTAATGTTGCAGATCCGCTGGCATCTCTGTGATCATCCCGTTGAGTGTCCGCCTTAATCTCTGGGCTAGTTAGGTTACAGAAAGTCTAGGGTTCTCTACTCCAAGTCAGGTGGAAATCGGCAAAGTTTGTCTGTGCTAGTCAGGTGTAAAGTAATCTTAGGGTCTCTGTGCTGGTCAGATTGAGTGTCTGCCTTGGACCTTAGTGCCAGTCATGTTAGGGGGCTTCTGTGGATCTCTGTGTTCCATGTGATTTGGGACTACCGTTGGTCTCTGTCCAGGTAATGTTTGGAGTCTGCTTGAGTCTTTGTGCTGGTCACAGAGATATCTGTTCTGGGACTTTGTTTTTTGGTCAGGTTGTAGGTCCACTGGCTGTCTATGTCCTATTCAGGTTGAGAATTTGCCATGTGTTTGTTTGCTAGTATAGTATGTCATCTGCTTGGATTTCTTAGCTTACCATGTTGTTTTTCTGCGTGGGGTCTCTGTACTGCTCAGATGTGAGTGTTTTGGGGAATCTGTGTGTTGGTCAGGATATGGATGAGCCTTGGCTTCTGTGCCCACTGAGATTTATGGCCTGTTTGGGGTTTTTGTTGTGGTCAGTTTGGGGCTCTGCTCAGGTTCTTTGTACCCAGTGTGCCTGGAGGTTTACCTGGGTCTCTTTTCTGGTAAGGTTGGTGATTTCCTGGGGTCTTTGTGCTGGTCAGTGAGTCTGGCTTAATATTTTTGTGTCTCAGGTTGCAAGACGTCTTGGTACTCTTCAGGTCAGGTTGCGCATCTGCTGAATTCTCTGTTTTGGTCACGGGGCTCATTTCCAAGGGGCTCTGTGCTGCTCAGCTTTGAGGTCTGTATGAGTTCTCTGTGCTGGTCAGCTTGGGGACTGCCAGGCATCTCTCTGATGATCAGGTTAGGGTTTATACTGGGTTTCCTGATCCCAGTAACATTTAGGGTATTTCTGGTGTCTCTGTGTTGGTCATATTGGAAAGTTTGTTGAATATATGCTAGAGTAATTTGGAAAATGGTAGGGTACTGTGTTGGTCAGTTTGAAGATCAGCAGGGGTCTCTTTGCTTTTCACGTTCTAGGTCTGCTGCCTTAATATTTGTGCTGATCAAATTAAAGGGAAAATAGGAGTCTCCCTTCCCAGTCACATGCGGATAGGTCAAACATCTCTTTCCTACTCAGTTGGAGGTCATTTCAGGGTCTCTGTGCCAGTCACTTTGGGTGTGTGCCTGGGGACACAGTCTTGCTCAGGTTATGGATCTTCTGATGATCTCTGCTCAGTGAGGTTTGGGGGTTGCATTTGGGGTCTCTGTCATGGTCCTGTTTGGGGTCTGCTTTGGTCTCTGTGTTGGTCAGAGTGATAGATGCCTGGGGACTCTCTTATTGTCAGGTTGCCTGTCTTCTGGTGGTCTCTGTGCCATTCAGATTGGGGATTTTTCAGGTGTTTTTTGTCCTGGTCTAGTGGGGTACTTCTGTGAATTGTGTGCTGGACATATTGTGTTTCTCTATGGAATCTCTGTGGTGGTCAGATTGGGGTCTGACAGGAATCTGTGTGCTTATCAGCATTGGGGTCAGACTGGAGACTCTGTGCCTGGTCAAATTTTAGATCTGCCTGTAGTCTCAGTGCTGGCCATTTTAGGTGTTGCGCTAGGGTCTCTGTGCTGGCTTGGCTGGGGCAGTTAATTGTAATTGTATTGAAAATGTTGGAGGTCTTTCTGGGGTTTCTATGATAAGACAATATGGGTATTTCAGGGATCTCTGTCTTTGTCAGGTGTGGTGTCTTCATGTCTTCTCTGTGTCCAGTAAGGTTGTTGTTGTGCCTGGGGTCTCTGTGCTAGTGTATTTGAAAATCTGCTGGTGTCTCTGTTGTTGTCATACTCAGTGTCTGCCTGAGGTATCTATGCTGGTCACGTTGAAGATATGCCTGTGAACTCTGTTCTGTTAAGGTTGTGGTCTGTTTTGATCTCTCTGCTGCTCAGGCTAGGGGACTGCTGGAGTATTTTGCCTATCATGTTGGGGTCCTCCTGGGGTTCTCTTTGCTGGTCAGTTCCAAGTCTGCTATGTTCTCTTTCCTTGTCATGTTGAGTTTCTTCCTGAGGTCTTTGTGTTGGTCAAGTTTGAGGTTGGTAGTAGTGTCTGTTGTGCTCACATTGGAATCAGTTGGGGGTCTCTCTGTTTGGCAGGTTGGGGTTCTGTTCGAGGTGTTTGTACTGGTAAGGTTTAAGTCTTCTGGGTGTGTCTGTGGTGATTAGTTTAAGGTCCCACTAAACTTTATTCTTTATTCTGCTAGCGTTGGGAGTCTAATGGGGGTCTTGTGCTGGGCAGTTTGTTTGTCTTCCTGTGTTCTTTGTGGTCATGAGGTTGGAAGTATGCTTGGGTACTATATGCTGATCACTTTTGAGGTCTTCCTCAAAAGGTTTCTGTGCTGGTCAGTATGGGGTCCTGCTCAAGGTCCTTGTACGTGGTGCATTTGGGATTGTGCATGTGGTTTCTTTGCTGGTGGAGTTGGAAATTGCCAGATGTCTCCGAGCTGCTCAGTGTTGAGGTCTGCCAAGGGTTTCTTTCCTTGATATGTTGGGGGTCTGTCTTGGGTCTCTGTGGTGGTATGATTGGGTGTCTGTCTGTGTTATCTGTGGCTGGTTATGTTGAGAACATTTTTTGGTTCTCTGTGTGCATCTGGTTATGGGTCTGCTGGAGCTACTTGTGTTGGTCATGTTGGTGACCTTCAGGAATCTCTTTCAAGGTCAGGTTATGGATCATACTGAAATTTATGTGCCTGGTCATATTAAATGTATTCCAAGGGTGTCTGTGCTGCTCATGTTAGAGGAGTGCTTGGGGTTTCTATTGCACACATTGGCAGTTGGCTATCTCTGTGCTGGTCTGATTTGCAGGTTTGTTGAATCTCTGCTGGTGTTTTTTGCAAATGGTATGGTACTGTGTTGGTCAGGCTGAGGTCAGTAGGAGTTGTTTTGTTTTTCATGTTGCTGGTATGGTGGAATCTCTCTCATCATCACATTGACTGTTGGTGGTGGTCAGGTAACAGAGTCCAGAGATCTCTGTTCCAAGTCAGCTTGCGATTGGCCAGGGTGTTTTGTGATAATCATGTTGGAGATCATCTCAGGGTCTCTGTGGTGTGCAGATTGGGCATTAGCCTGGGAACTTAATTTTGGTCAGTCTAACAATCTTTTGGAGATCTCTGTGCTCATTGAGTTTTGGGGGTGTTTTTGGTCTCTGTCTTGGTAATGTTTGTGTTCTACTTGGGTCTCTGTGCTGATCACAGGAATTTCTGCCTGGGAATACTATGTTTGTCAGATTGCAGGTCTACTGAGGTTCTGTGTACTGCTTGGGTTGGGGATCTCTCAGGTGTTACTTTGCTGGTCCAGTTGCAGGTGTCTCTGGGGTTTCTGTTCTGATCATATTGTGTTTCTTCCTGGAGTTTCTGCGCTGGTCAGGTTGGGGGTCTGCCAATAGTCTGTATGCTGGTTAGGGAGAGTCAGGTTGGGTCTCTTTGCCTGCTCAGTTTTCAGGTCTGCCTGCAGTTTCTTTTATGGTCAGTTTTGGGGTCTTCTCTGGGTCTTTGTACTCAGTCCAGTTGGAGGTCACTGTTCTAATGAGATTAGAGAATTCTGGGTTCTTAAATCTTTTTCAGGTTGGAGGTCTGGTTTGATCTTCTGGCCTGCCCAAATTTGGAAACTTCTGGGTACTCTTCTGGTCAGGTTTGGGTTCTCCTGGTAATTTCTTGCTGGTCTGGTTAGAGGCTAACTTGTTTCCCTGTGCTGTTCAGGTTGGGAATATGCTGCTATGTCTGTGCTGTTTACAGAGCTTTCTGCCCCGGGTTTCCGTGCTGGTCACATTTGACATGTGCTGCATGTCTCTGTGCTAGATATGTTAAGGGTGTTTCTGGGGTCTTTTTGCTACTCAGGTTGTTGGTCTGCCTGCGGTCTCTGCTGCACGGGTTGAGAGATTTGGGGGGGTCTCTGTGCTGGTCTGGTTGCGGTTCTGATTAAATCTCTGCTCATATTGTTGTGGAAATGTTAAGGTACTGTGCTGTTCATGTTGGGAATCTGCTGCTGTGTCTGTACTAGTCCCAAGGCTCTGTGCCTGGGGATTCTGTACTGGTCAGCTTTGAGGTCTGCTGGGAATCCCTTTGTTGGTCAAGATGACATATGCCAGGGGTCTCTGCGATGGCCAGGTTAGGGTTCATACTGTGACATATGTTTCCAGTCATTTTAAGGGTAGCCAGGGTTCTTTGTCATGCTCTGATTGGAGGTTTGCCTGGAGTCTTGGCTGAACAGGTTGGAAATCAGCATGGAGTCTCTGTACTGGTTATGTTTGTGGTCTGGTTGGATCTCTGATATAGTTGTTAGGGGAAATGTTAATATACTATTTAAGTCAGGTTTGGGGTCAAGAAGGGTTTCCTTGCTTTTCCTGTTCTAGGTCTACTACAGCCCCTGTGAACATCACGTTGAGTGTCTACTGGCATCTCTGTGATCATCAGGCTACAGGAAGGCCAGGGGTCTCTGTTCCAAGTCAGGTAGAAATAGGCCAAGTTCTTTGTGCTAGCGGTCAGACTTAGTATGTGTCTTGAATCTCTGTGCTGGGCATGCTGACAGTATGCCTGGGGATTCTCTGCTGGTAATGTTGGGGTATATTTTTATTTGTTTGTTGGTCAGGTTAGGAGACTAATGTTGTACTATGGTCTGCTGGGGGTCTCTTTGCTGGTCAGATTCCATGTCTATTGGAGTCTCTGTGCTTCCAATGAAGAGTGTCAGCCTGGTGTCTCTGTTCTGGTCATGTTACAAATTCACTTGGATCTCTGTGTTTGTGATATTTTTGTTTTTGTGGGGTCTCTGTGCTGGTAAGTTTTGGAATCAGCTGAGAGTCTATGCTATGCAGCTTACAGGTCTTCTGGGGATCTCTATACTGATCAGGTGAGAAGTTGCAAAAGGTCTCTATGCTGGTCAGATTGGTTCTCTGCCTGAGGACTCTGTGGTGGTCAGGTTGAAGTTCTAGTCAATCTTCATGCTACTCAGATTGGGGTAGCAACTTCTGGGTACTGTGCAATTCAGTTTGGGTGTCTCGTTGGGGTCTCTTTTTTTATCAGGTTACAGGTCTGCATGCATCCCTGCTTTTGTCAAGTTGAGGTTCTGCCTTGGTAAAGTTTGAGGTCGGTGGGGTGTCTCTATGCTCATCAAATTGGAATCAGCCAGAGGTCTCTGTCTTGGACAAGTTGGGGTTCTTTTAGGGGCCTCTGAGATATATAGGTTGAGGTCTTATACCTGGGGGATTGTGTGTTGATTTGTTTGGCATCCTTTTGGAGTTCTCTGTTCTGTTCAGATTGGGTGAGGTTGGGGGTCTACCAAGGTCTATGTGGTCATGAGGTTGGAAATCTCTTGGGATCTCTAGGCCAGTCAATTTTGTGATCTATTCATGGGGTTTGTACCAACTGAGGTTTGGGGTTCACCTGGGTTCTCTGTGCTGGTGAGGTTGGAGATAGCCTGAGGTCTCTACATTGTTGAGGTTTTGGGTCTTCATGGAATCTCTGTATTTGTCACTTAGGTATCAGCTTTGCATCTCTGTACTGTTCAGGTTGGGGTTCTGGTATGGGTCTCTGTGCTGGTCAGGTTTGAAGTCTGGCTGGGGTCCCGGTGCTTTCTGTCTCTGCCTTGTCAGATATTCCATTATACCAGGAATATCTATGTCTGGTCAAATTGAGGGTGTGCTACATGTCCTCTACAATCACAACTCAAGCTAGAACTGGTTCTGAACTTAGCATCAGGGGTAATGGTTTAACTGTTGGCAAGGGGCAATTGGAAAACAGATAGAGGTTGTAAGGTCCAAACTTACCAGGGCTCTAATGGTGATGTCCCTTCAAGAGGCAACCAGGATATATCATTGATGATTCAGACAAGTCTGTGCATACTCTCCTAAATGGGTTGTATTTGGGAACTCTCTTTCTCAAGTGCTCTTTGGGCTGGATTGGATGGAGCTACCCTGTGCCTGATCCCAGTTGCCTTCCTCTTAACCATGGCCTCCTGCTTGTCCTTAACTCCCTGAGAACTGGCCTGAAACCAAAGGCTGGATTCTGTAACACCACAGGAAGGTGGGTATTTATAAGGGAAGCCCTCAACTTTCCACATTCTTCCTCTCTTTGAGAATTCTCTCTATATATTGGGAGGTGATGCAAGAGCCCTGCCCCTCTTTGGCTGTGCTTATACAAACCATGAGGTAATAATGACTGGAGGCTCGCAACAGCCTCAAGAGTGTGGTGGTCATGGGCAGTGGATTGGGGCTGCCTGGCTTCAAGCCTGGAGATCAGCTGAGTTGTGCTATCTTGGTCTCGTGCCTTGGAATAAGCTCTGGTTTTGGTGTATTCCAAAGACAAGCTGGGGTGCTTTCTTGGACTCTGAGTTCTTATGTTCGTGGTGGGGAGTCACTGTTCAGAGTCAGCTTGCAGCACTCTGATAATCTCAGGGAGCCTCTCACATGCTACTGAAGACCAGCAATACTGGTGGGCTTTGGCCAGTCTCACTTCATACCACTGCTGCAGATCTGAATTTTGCAGGCCTGCTAGAAAAAAAGAACATTGTGCTGGAAAGAGTTGGAATTTTCGTCTGGACCCAGAAGATACTGTCATTCACAGGGTTCAGAGCTATGCATCCCTGAGACCTATGTAGTTTCCAGGACCTGTTCAGGGCAGGACTGAGGCAAGTTTTTGCTTAGCATGTCATCATGATGGGCTCTGGGTCCCCTAATTTGCTAATATCTGAGTTCTGCAGGATCCCAGATTACTCAGGGACTGCTGGATGATCAAGGGGTTCAAAAGTCCTAAAATACACATAGAAACCCCTAATAGTTTTCTGTTGAAGCAGGTCTTCACAGAGCCTCAGCAAATGTAAGGTGGCCCACAGGGGTCACAGAGGACCAGGCATATGCTGAGAAGCTGATATTTCAGATGAAAAAAAATGTGGCCAGCCATATTGACCATATTCATTCTGATTGAACCAAAATTTTGACAGCTAGATCAAGAGGTATCTTAGTCCACATCAAGTTCCATGGGGTGATGTTGGGGTGTAAGTTTGTGCCCTCAATCTCCTACAACAAGGGGTCATGGGTAGTAGCTGTCAGTCTGTGTCTACTCATCATTTTGGATCTGTAGCTGGTGGGATGTAGGTCCATATATTTTTCTCTGTGTTGGTCATATCAGCAGTATGCTGGAAATCTCTCTCCAGTCACATTGAGGGTGTGCTGAATGTTCTGTCTAATCTCAACTGAAGCTAGAAATGACTTGAAGTTAGATTAAGGCAAAGGGTTTTAACTTCTGCCAAGGGACATTTGGATAACAGATGGAAGCTGTCAGTTACCACCTTACTAGGATTTGAGGGTGCAGCCCCTCCAGGAGGTGAATATCAGACAACATTGATGATTCCAACAGTTCTCCACATACCCTCCTGAATGTGGTGTACTTGGGAACTCTTTCTTGTGTGTGCTTGTGACTGTATGGAGTGGAAATACTCTGCGCCTGTCCCCAGTTAACTCCCTCCTGACCATGCCCTTCCACTGGATTTTTGTTTTATGGGCACTGACGTGGAGACCGAGCCTGGAATCTCTAGCACCAGAGGAAGGTAAGTGTTTATAATAGAGGCATCTAAACATTGAACTTCTTCCTCTGTTTGAGATTTTTCTGTTACAATCAGAGACTGTGTCAGAGCCATGCCCCTCTTTGGGTCTGCTTGTACAAACTGCCCATGAGGAATGAAAGAGTGGGGACACCCAACAGCCTCAAGAGACCTATGGTCATGGACAGGGGATTGGGGCTGCCTGGCTTCAGGCCTGGATATCAACTGAGCTGTGTTATCATGGTCCTTCATCTAGGGCTGAGCACTTCTTTCACTGTAACCCAAAGACAGGTTGGGATTGATTCTCTGCTCTTTGTCCTTATGTGCATGGTGGGGAGTCACTGATGTAAACTTGTGGCACTCTGAACAACACAGGGTGTCTCTTACATGCTACTAAACTATGTTCAGCAGTTCTGGAGAAACCCTGACCACTCTCACTACTGGTTCACTGCTGCAGTTCCAGATACTGAAGGCCACCTGAAAAAGAGGGCACCCATGTTGGAAGGGGTTGAAGGTTGATCTGTACCCAGAGGATGCTGTCATTCACAGGGGTCGGGGTCAACAAGTCCATGAGGTTGATATAGTTTCCAACACCTGGAGAAGGCAGGACTGGACCAAGCTCTTGTTATGCACACTACAACCCACCTCTGAGTGACCTGTTGTTTGCTAATAGCTGAGGTCAAAGCACCTCAGGGTTTTTAGGGGTTGTGGGTTTATCTACAGGTTGGAAAGTGCTGAGATATATTCAAAGTCCCCTAAAGTTTTCTGTGAAGCCAGGTACTCACTGTGCTATCAGAGAATATGAGAAAACTCACAGAAACCACAGAGGACTGACCACATCCACAGAAGCTACTATTTTTTTGTGGAAAGTATGTGACCAGACCACACTGACCAGCTTCATTCTGATTGAACCCTGCAACCTTGAAAGCTAGATCAAGAAATGGTTTTGTTCACGCCAAGTTCCATGGGACTCCATTGGCATGTAAGTCGGCACTGATGGTCTGCCACTCCAAGGTATCATAGATAAAACCACCAGTCTATGGCGCTTCCATTTTGGGTCTGTGGCTGTTGGGCTGCACATCTAACTTTGGTCTCTGTGGTGGTCATATGAGCGGTATGCCAGAGACCTCTTTGTCTGTTCACTTTGGAGTTATCCTGGATAAACTTTCCAGTCCAAACTGAAGGAAGAAATGAACTAAGCCTAAGATCAGGAGGAGAAATTTAATTTCCACCAAGGGGGATTTAAAGAACAGAAGGAGGCTGTCAGTTCTCATCTCACCGGGTCTCTGAATGTGAGACCCCTCTAAGAGGTATCCACTGATGATTCATACTACTCTTTTCATAGCCTCCTAAAAGTGGTGTAATTGGGAATTTTGTTTCTCACAAAATGTGCTTGGGCCTAATTGGGATTGTGCTACCTTGTACCTGCCCTCAGTGGCCTCCTTCCTGACCATGGCATCTCTTTTGTCATTCATTCCCTTGGCACTAGCTTGAAGCCCAAGTTTGGATTCTGTAACACCACAGGAGGGTATTTGTAAAAAAAATTTGTTCATGTCAAAGTTTTATCCTCTGAGAATTCTCTAAATTATCTGGGAGGTGGTGTCAGACCCACGGCCCTCTTTGGTCTGCTTGTATAAAACCCCGTAAGGACAGAATGGTTAAAGACACCCGAGAACATCAAGAGTTTGGTTGTAATGGGCAGAGTATTGGGGCCGCTTGCCTTCTGGCCTGGAGGTCAGCTCAGCTGGGGTGCACTCTTGGGCTCTTAGTTCTTATGTGTGTGCTCAAGAGTCACAGGTCTGAGCTGTGGTGCTCTGCTCATCTAAGGTTTCGCACATACCACCAAAAGCCAGCAGTACTAGTAGGTATTGGCCAGTCTCACAGCAGACCATTGCTGCAGACCCAGATACTGCAGGCATGCTGGAAAACAAGGAACCCATGCTGGGACGGGTTGCAATTTTCATCTCTACCCAGAGGACACTTTCATTCACATGGGTCAGGACTACTTATTCCTGAGGCTGATGTATTTTTCTGGGTCTGATTGGGGCTAGACCCAAGATCTTGCTGGGTATATCAAAACCCTAACCTGTCTGTCCCCTTATCCACTAATAACTGAGGGCTCCCAAGGACCTCAGGGACTACAGGTTCATATAGGCATTGGAGAGAACTGAGATACACTTAGAGACCCCCCAATGCTTTCCTGTAAGGTCAAGTCCCCATTGTGTCCACAGAGAATGTCAGAGGGCCCACAGGCAGCAGATGACTGACCACATACTGAGAAGTTGACATCTAAACTGGAAAGAATGTGACCAGGCTACCATGGCCAGCTTCTTTCTGATTGTATTCTGTAACCTTGGCAGCTAGATTGAGAGGTGTCTTGAACCACACCAAGTACTACGGGGTGCAGATGCCATGTGAGGTGGTGCCTATGATCTGCCACCTCCAGATGTCAGGTGCAGAAAGAAGCTGCCAGTCCCTTCCAGCTCCCCATTTTGTGTCTTTAGCCAGTAAGCTCTAGGTCAACCTGAGGCGTCTGTGTTGGTCAGTCAATGGTATGCCAAAAATCTCTGTGTCCTGTCACATTAAGGTTCTGTTGGATATTCTCTAAAATTACAACTTAAGCTAGAAATGGCCTGAACTTGGGATCAGGGGAAAGCATTTAATTTTTTGCAAGGGGCCTTTGAAGAACAGATTAAGGCTGTCAGGTTCCAACTTACTGGGGCTCAGAAAGTGTGACCTTTCAAGGAGGCATTCATGAGGCATCACTGATGATTCAGCCTGGTCTCTGCTTACCCTCCTAAATGTGGTGTATTGGAAACTCTGATTCTCATGTGCACTTGAGACTGGACTGTGTGGAACTACCTTGTGTCTTTCCTCAGTAGTCTTCCACCTGACCATGACCTCGCACTGTTCCATCGTTCCCTGCGCACTGGCATGGAGCCAAATGCGTGAGTCTGTAATAATACAAGAGGGAGGGGAGTATTTATAATTGAAGCCACTTACTTCCCAAATTCTTCCTCTGTGGGAGAATTCTCTGTATACTGTGAGAGGTGTAGGGACAGCCATGCCACACTCCTGGGGAGTCACTTGTCTGAGCTTGTGGTACTCTTCCCAACTCAGGTTGCCTCTCACATGTTGCCAAACTAAGTCCAGAAGTATTGGGATAACATTGGCCAGTCTTACTGCACACTCACTACTGCAGAGCCTGCCTCCAGGAAAACAGCGCATCCATGCTGGGAGGTGTTCAAGGTTTCATCTGGACCAAGAGAATACTATCATTCATAGGGTTCAATGCTACTCATCCCTCAGGCCTATGTAATTTCAAAGGTCTGGTGAAAGGCAAGACTGGGCCAAGATTTTGCTGGGTACACCATTACTCAGTCCTGTTGGATCCTTTTTCTGCTACTATCTGAGGTATCCCTGGCCCCATGGTCCTCAGAGAATGCAGGTTGATAAAGGGGTGGAAAGTCTTGATACACCTGAAGTGCCCCGATGCATTTCTGTGGGACCAGGTACCCACCATGACCTCGGATAATGTCAGGGGACCCACAGGGACCACAGAGGAAATACCACATCCTGGGAAGCTAACATCTAATGTGAAAATGTGGCCGTTTCATTTTGATTGAACCTTGTAAACTTGGAAGCTAGATTGAGAGGTTTCTTGGTCCACACAAAGTTTCATGGGGTGCAGTTGTTGTGTATGTTTACTCCCAAGGTCTGCCACTCCCAGTTGTTAAGGGTAGAAGCTCCAAGTCTCTGGATGCTCTCCATTTTGGGTCTATGACTGGTTGGTTGTAGATCTAACTTTGTTCTCTGTGTTGATCCTATTAATGGTATGACAGGAACCACTATTTCATTTCACTTGTGTGTGTACTGGATTATCTCACTTATCCCAACTGAAGCTAGAAATATCCTCAACCTAGGATCAAGGGGAGGGATTTACCTTCTGGCAATGGGCCTTTGGAGAACAGATGAAGGCTGTCAGTTCTCAACTTACCAGTTCTCTTTGTGAGAGTCCTTTCTAAGAGGCATCCACGTAGGATCATGGATGATTCATACAACTCTTGGCATACCCTTTTTAATGTGGTGTAATTG
Organism: Lyroderma lyra; assembly: GCA_004026885.1. Classification (NCBI taxonomy): domain Eukaryota; kingdom Metazoa; phylum Chordata; class Mammalia; order Chiroptera; family Megadermatidae; genus Lyroderma; species Lyroderma lyra. The sequence continues at coordinate 27,212 of PVJL010011251.1, forward strand.
GGAACTCTGTTTCTCACGATATATGCTTGGGACTGGATGAGATGGAGCTACCATCTGCCTGCCCCCATTGCCTCCCTTCTGACCATTGCCTGTCCCTGGTTCTTCATTTTCCTGGACACTAGCTTGGGGCCCAATGCTAGATTTTGTAAGGGTATTTATAATGGAAAGGTATTTATAATGGAAACCGCTCAAGTCCAACCTTACTATGTTTGAGAATTCTCTAAGGTCTCTGGGAGGTGGTGTCAGACCCATGCTCCTCTTTGGGTCTGTTTGTAGAATCCTCCCAGAAGGAAACAATGTCTGGACACATCCAACAACCTCAAGAGCCTAATGTTTATGGGCAGGATATTGGGGCTGCCTGATTTCTGGCCTGGGGATCAGCTGAGTTATGCTTTGTCATGGCTTATTGCCCTTGGGCAAAGTTTCAATCCTGGTGTATTCCAAAAGCAGGTTGGGTTGCACTGTTGGGCTCTGAGTTCTTATGTGTGTAGTGGGAGTCACAGGTCTGAGTTTGCAGCACTCTGCACAATTAAGAGTGCTTCTCACATGCCAGAAAACACAGCCCAGAAGTACTTCGGGAGAGTTAGCCAGTCTCACTGTGCATACTACTGCAGATGGATACAGCAGGGCCCTTGGTAAAAGAAGTCACCCATGCTGGGAAGTGTTGGAAGTTTCCTCTTGATTCAGTGGATACCGTCATTCACGGGGGTCAAGGCTAATCATTTTTGAGGCTGATGTAGTTTGCAGGGCCTGGTTTGGGGCAGGATTAGGGCAACCTCTAGTTGGATATATACCAGAACACTCCCTTTTGGAATGCCCTTGTTGGATAACAATTGAGGTCCCCAGCACCCCTAAATCGTCAGGGATTACAGGTTGATCTAGAGGTTGGAAAGCCCTGAGAAACATTCAAAGACCTCAGAGCTTTCCTGTAAGGTGAGGTCTCCACCTTGCCTTCACAGCCTAACAGCAGCTGACAGTGTTCAGAAAAGACTCACCATATCCTGAGAAGCTGACATCTAAGGTGGGAAGATGATTGCCATGCCACTGTAGCGAGCTACATTCTGATTGAAACCTGTACACTTGACACCTAGAGAGACTTGTGTCTTGGTTCATACTAAGTTACATGGGATGCAGTTGGGGTTTAAATAACATATAGTCTGCCACACTGATGTATCGTGGGTAGAAGTTGTCAGACTTTAGCTGGTCCCATCTTGGGTGTGTGGCTGTTGGACCGTCAATCATGTCCATTTTTTTCTGATGGGCTCTAAGGTTAGTTGTCAACATTTAAGAAGATGGAGCTCTTGCATTAAAATACACCTTTGTATAGAACTTGGGAGATATTTCTGGACCCTGCATTCCCTTGAGTCAGAAACCAGGCCCTTCAGCTCTGGTGCCTGGAGGGCTCTGGCAGAATGGCTGACCCCCTCTAGAGCCCACAGAGTTTAAGCATTCATGCTATATAAAGCATTGTCCCAGGAAGCAGGCCTCAAATCCCTTGTCATGTGGGAGATTATGTGATGGACATGAATTGCCATGGCCTAGGAAAAAGGTAAAAGAGAGGACTGAGACATTAACACAATGAAGTCTGGTGGAGCTCTTTTGCTAGGCCCATATCAGAGCCACCACAGTGAGAAGCAGTGGGACACCTGACCCCATGCAGATCCACTTAAGTGAGGGACAGCTGAAATTACACGCAGCCACATCCATGGGTGGGAGTGGAACACATGTGAAAATATAGAACTATAACAGAGAGAAGCTGCAGAAAACCAGGAATGACACAGAGCAACATTACTGGTAGAAGAGGGAGATATAATGTGAACAGGAGCCAACCAAGTAAATGTTACTAGGACATTTGAGATTGTATGGAGCCACCAGAGGGCTACCTGAATGAAAAAAAGTCATTCTAATAATTGACAGTGTGACACCAGTAGCATGTCAAACCACCCCGGTAAACATGAGATAAACACATTACATGACACATATCCACTTCAGTAAACATCAGTGAAACACTTGAAATGACACAATGTCATTTCAAGAGTGGCAGTGGAACACCTGGGACAATGTGCTTCCTCCCCGTTGAGTGAAAGTGGGACAGAAATGGAGAGGCAGAACCAGTCAAGTGAGCCACTCTGATACATGTGGAATCATGCAAACCCTCCCAAAATAACAGCCTTGGGGATTTCAAGACCACATCCTGTCATCCCAGTGAGAGGCAGTGGGACACCTGGGTAATGCAAGGACAGCCCAATGAGCAGAAATGTAATACCTGAAATGGTGCAGAGTCACCACAGTGAGTGGCAGTAAGACACTTCAGACAAAATGGAGCCACCAAATTGAGTGACATTTTAACACCTGGGGCCATGATATGCTCCACCAAGGTGTGACATTGAGACATACGTGATGATGCAGGTCTACTCTAGTGAGCAGTGGTGACACACATAGGACAATGCATAGAAACCAAAGTAAACTGAAGTGGAACAACTGGGATGACACAAAGCCAATCAATTGAGCAGCAGCAGTATACTTTGAATGAATAGGGCCACCCAAGTGATTGGAAGTAAAACATGAGATGAAACAGAGCCACACTTTTAAGAGACAGAGGGATTCCTGGTAGGACGAAGGATACCTCAAAGAGATGCAGTGGTTCATCTGGGACAATGCATAGACACCTCAGTAAGCAGCAATGTGTCTGTGGAACACCTGTGATAATGGAAAGCCACACCAGGCAGCAAAAGTTAACATTAAATGACATGAAGTCACTCCTGTAAGCCACAGTAATGACCTGAAATGATAAGAAGCCACCAGCGTCAAAAGTAGTTGAACCTGTGTGACAATACAGAGACACATGAATGAGTCACATGCGTATACTTAGGCTGATGCTGAACGACACTTGTGATCCAAAATGAAACACCTGACACAATGCAGAGCTACCCCAGTAAGTGACAATGAGGAAATTCAAACAAAACTGAGTTACACGAGTGAGTGGCAATGAATAACTTGATACGACACCAAGAAATCCCAGTAAACATCAGTGGGACACCTCGGACAATGCACAGTCATTGAAAGTACAAAAGCGAAACACTCTGGATCACAGAAAACTGTTATGTAAATGACAGCGAAACATTTGAAATGACATAGTGCTACTCTGGTGAGGTGCATTGGAACACCTAGGATGACTCAGGGTCACCCAAACAAGCCACAGTGAGGCAAATGGGACCATGTAAAGAAGCCACCAAAAGAGTGGCTTTGTGACATGTGATATGTCAAAAAGCCATCAGAGAGGCAATAAAACACTTTAGGTAATGAGGAGCCACCCCAGTAAGCAACAGGGGGATATCTAGAATAAGGAGGTGAAATCACAGTGAGCAGCAATTGGACACCTGGGATGAAACCAAGTCAACTCAGTGAGATGCTGTACAACACTTAGAAAAAACATTAAATAATAGTGTGTAACCTGGGAACATATGGAGACTCTCCTGTGACAGGCAGTGAAACACTTGTGATGGTGCAGAGCCACTTGAGTGAGACACATAGGATGGCACAAACCCACAAAAGAAAACAGAAATAAAAAAACTGAAACTGCACGAAGTAAGTACTCATACCAATGAGGGAATACCTTGGACATTCGGAGCTCATAAGTGAGTGGCAGTAAAAAAAGTAAGACAAAACAGATCTACCACAGTGAGTGACACTGGAAAACCTTTGGTGACGCAGGCTCATGGATGTCAAACTGGAAGACTGAATACAACCCTGGTCGATGCTTTACAAAACTTGCACCAGTTGTACATCGAGAAATCACTGGGTAAAACACTGGAAACAGAAAAATGTCTATAGGAGTTCCACCATGACAGCCCGCAGTATACAGTAACAGTAGCATAAGCTATTTTGTCACATGTGTGCTTCGTTTAAAAGAACTTAGCTATTAACACATCAGATGGAATTGGCTTCTAATATTATACAGATATTTCTGACTGCAAAGTTTCTGAGATGTTTCAATGATATTATTGATGGAAGATATTGGCCACTGTTTTATGTTACCCAAATTTTCCTTACAAGAAATTCTTTTATTCATTAAGTAGGGAACTTCTCACTTTTTATCAATCGATAAAGGTGTGGCACAATTTTTTATTCATTGTTCTCTAACAATCTCCTTGCAAACTCTCTTCAAAACAGATGTTGTTAGGCACTTTGTTCCCATGTAAGAAAAACATCATGAAAGGCTCAAATAAATTCTCATCTTCATGTACCAACATAGCGTTCACCCAACACTGAATTGTGTAGAATGGTGGAGTTATATTTTGTACTGCTTTTGCAAATTTTATGAACTTAAGAAAAGCAACATTCTCACTCAAAGCCCTTTGTTGCAGTACTTACCCTGGGAGTTAGTTATCAAGTTGCACTTCAAACAGGTTTCTTACTGCTGGTAGAGCTATATATGAAAAAATTAGGCACACCATATGTATTATTCATGTGTGGGGATTTGCCTTAGCAGTCACCAACTGCCTAAAGTGATAAAGGTCCCAGTTTTTGGAAAACATGTGTGAAAATGATTAAATAAAATGCTTTGACAAAAAGAGTTGCTTTACCTAAGTTCATAAAATGTGCACAAGAAGTGCATCATAAAAAATTTGACCACACAAAAGAATTAAGTGTTGGCGACATGCTTTGGGGGTGTAAGAAAATAAGAGGAATTCATGCACATGATAAAGGTCTTCTTACTTTTCAGAGCAGTCAAAGAACATGCATCAAAAGGGGCTCAGAATAGTTTGCAAGTACATTGTAATAAAACAATGAATCAATAATTATTGCCTAACTTTCTTGCTAGATTTATGAAAAGTAAAATGTTTCACTCAGCAAATAAGCTGTTTTAATGAGTTTTTCAATATTTGAACTCATACTAATAAATTGTTCTGGAGAAGAAGGCAAGATGGCGACTGGAGAGGAGGTCCCTAAAGCACAATTGAACGGCCATCCAGGAGCCAAGAAAGAGGACACTGAGTGACAATATGGCTCTCGAGAAATCCTCAAATTGCAAGGAAACACCTGAAGGTTGGTGAGAAGGGGGCGAGTCAGGGAGAGGGAAGGGAGCAGAGACGAATTGCAACAGGACACAATCCTGCTGACTATTCGGAGGGGAACAGTTTGGGGGAGGGGAGACACCACGGGGGAGCTGGGATTTGGAGCTGCATGCTGGGGATGGAGTTTGGGAGCCAGCCTCTGGAACATTTGAGTGGTAGAAGGGCTCAGCAAGGACTCTGAACTGCAAAGATGACACCCCATCTCTAGGCCCCCTGGAGACCTACACAGGGCTAGAGTTCCTGTTCCCAGCCCACTGCAAAGGCGACCCTGGTATGTCAGGCCAGGCCCACAGCTTTGGACTTATGGAGCGTGCACTTCCTCATGCACCCCAGGGTTTTGAAAGCAGTGTGAGCCCGTGGATATCCAGATGCTAAATCAGGGCTAGGAAGAAAGACTGATTTGATAGCATTCACCCAAGCCAGCAGAAACAAGCCTCAGAACAGCTTCCCCAGCAAAGGGCAGAAGGCAGAGCCACCCTTGGAGCACCTTTTGTAGGCCTCTCGCCAGGATATATGCACATAGCCTCCAAACCCATTAGGAGATCAGAAACAAGAAACAACAGCCCCCTCTCCCACAAAACTTGACCCCCAGTGCCACCTAGTGTCTGCCCTACAGCAAGACACCACAAAAGCAATAATCTGGGCACTGAACATAAAGCCCTCATGTCAAAGAGGAAGAACCCAGTAGACAGGATTAATTCCTTAAAAACTAAATCTCCTCAGAAAGAACATGAAATTTACCTAGAAGACAGCTTGTTAGAAGTGGAAGGGTCGGATTTAAGTGACAGAGAATTTAAAGCAGCCATTCTAAAGGCTGTGAGAGAAATGAAAACCTATTGGCAGAACACCATAGCTGAGATAAATAGTATAAAAAAGGATATAAATGACATAAAAATGGAAGTCTGTGAACAAAACGAACAATTTAACAAAGAAATTCAAAACATAAGAAAGATTAAGATGGAAATACGAGAAATAAATAATACGATAAAAGAAGTGAGAAATGAAATAACTACCATAGGAAACAGAACCAACCAGATGGAGGAAAGAATTAGTGATATTGAAGACCAGAACATGGAAACAGCTCAGAAAGAGGAAGAGAGGGAATATAGAACTGGGGGGAAGCTAAATATAAGGTGATGGAAAGAGAAGTCACATTAGGTGGTGAACTTATTATACATCAAGTTGACAATGCACTGTAGAATTGTATGCCTGAAACCTATGTAATTCTTGCTAACAGATGTCACCCCAATAAGTCTAACAATAAAAATGAATTTTTTAAAAAAAAGGATTGAAAGAACTCTGCAAGAAATATCCAACTCCATGAGACAAAAACAACATCAGGATAATAGGAATAGAAGCGGGGGCAGAGCAATCTACAGAGACAATCTACTCAAACAAATTGTAGATGAGAACTTTCCACACCTATGGAAAGATCTGGAACCCCAAGTTCAAGAAGAAAACAGGTCCTCCAGATACCTGGACCCTAACCGATCTTCTCCAAGACACATGGTACTAAAGATGTCCAAAACTAAAGACAAAGAGACAATTCTCAAGGCAGCCAGGGAAAAAAGAACTATAATCTTTAGAGGAAAACCCATCAGGCTGGCATCAGATTTCTCAGCAGAAACTCTACAAGCCAGGGGAGAGTAGAATCCAATATTCAAAAATTTAAAAGAGAGAAACTTCAGCCAAGAATAAATTATCCAGCAAAATTATTTTTCAGATATGAAGGTGGAGTAAAGACCTTCTCACACAACAGAAGCTGAGGGAATTTGCCAGCACAAGTCCAGCACTCCAAGAAATACTGAAGGAAGCCCTTCATCCTGAAACAAAACATCAGGAAAAATGGAACAAAGTTGGGGCAACAAGAAAGAAACAAAAACAAACAAACAAAAACAAAGAAAGAAATAAGCAAATCTCCAAACAGACCAGCACAGATACCCCAAAACACCCCTAATGTGAACATCGAAAGAGATCTCTAGCACATACCAATTCTAAAAAGCACCTACAACTGTGATAGAATCTCTCAATCTCCAGCATAGAGACTCGTGGAAGACCCACAACCTGAACATCACAAACAGGTCCAGAAGACCCCCACAAAGCTTCAAACTGACAAGAACAGACTATAATGCTGACCTTCACTGTGACCCAAACAGAGACTTCAAACCCCATAAGCCCAGCAGAAAGAAACCAGCAGACCCTGAACCTGACCAGGACAAACATCAGGCAGATTACAAATGGGACTGATAACAGAGACCTCCAGAATACCCATAACGTGACTAGCACAAATTTACCGGGGTGACAGCCAAACTGACCAGTAGAGAGACCACATGCACACCTCCAACCTGACTAGCATAGACCTTCAGAAGACCCCTAAGCTGAATAGCTCAGGAAATGACAGTAGTCCCCAGAATTCACCAGCAAAGGAACACCCAGCAAATTTAACACCTGACCAGTACAGAGAACCACAGCCAACCTCCCACTTGACCAGGACAGAGAACCAGACAGACACTCAATATGACAGACCCAGAGACTCCAGCAGACCTAGAACCTGACAGGCAAAGACACCCCACAGCAGACCCCTAAACTTATAGGCAAAGTACCCCATCAGTAACTAAACCTGACCATCAGTTTTCAAGGGCAACCCCAACCTGACAAGCAATGTGTCCCCAGGGACACAGTCAATGTAACAGGCATAGAGGGCCGAGCCTGTCACTAAGAGTGACCACCACAAAGACACCAGCAGACTTCCAAATTCAGCAGCAAAGAGACCCCAGTCAGACCCCCACAGTGACAAGAACCAAGACACCAGAAAGATTCAAACTGATATGTTATTAAGATCCGAGGTAGACCATCAACCTTACCAACACAGTTATGCCTAGCAGACTCCTAACCAGGCCAGACTCCTAACCAGGCCAGAATAGAGCCAGCCACCCATGCTGACCAGCAGAGAGACCCCAGGCTGACTCCAAAAGGGTCCAGCACCCACACTCGCTGCGAACTCCTTGTCTTACCAGCACAGAGATCCCAGGCAGAAACACAAACATGACAAGCACAGATACGACAGCAGAATCGCAGCTGCACCAGCAAAGAGACACTTAACAGATCCCTAACCTGAAGAGCACACAGACCCCAAGCAGATTGCAACCTAACCTAAACTGAGTCTCCAGGCAGATGTCGCTGTGACTAGCAAGGAGATCCGAGCAGAGTTTAAATATGACCAGGACAGAGACCAAAGGAAACTCCCGAAAGTCATTGAGCACAGAAATTTTCAGAAGACACCTATCCTGTCCAGTAAAAGTCCTCAGCAACACATACAGTCTGACCACCAGAGAACTATGAGATGTACCTACAACCTGACTAGCACATAGACCACTTGCCGATCCCCACTTTATTGGAAACACAAATCTTTAGATGTCCTGTAACCTGCCCAGCACAGAGATGGAGGCACATACTCACAATGATGATCGCAGACACAAGCAGAACTGGTAGCTGAGAAGAAAAGAGATGGCTGGTGACTTCCAACTTGACCAACAGAGTACATCACTATTTTTCCAACAACACCAGCAGAGACCCAACCAGACTGCCAACCTGACCAGCAAAAATACCTCAGACAGACACTCAATGTGATCAGCACAGACACTCAAACATACATGATCCTAACCAGCAAAGGCACCTCCAGCAGACTAGCAACATGAACAGCAAATAATCCAAGCTTTCTTTCAACCTGATAGGCAGAATGATTCAACTAGAACCCCACCATGACCAACAAAGTTACCCCGGCAGGTAACCATAGTTATATTAAGTATTAAAGTATATAGCACATTTTCTAGAACAATTTCAAAAAACCTATTGTCTGCTCTCATAATGGCTTATTCAATTTAATAAAATGTAATTCCAGCTTGACATTAATAACTGAAATTAACAGACACTGTCAGGTCTGTTTTTTCTGTCATGACATCACAGCATCCATATCACTCTGGCCCTACTGCATAACATTCAACATCATCAGGCAAAGAAATCTTTACAGGAATTGATCCACAGAAGAAAATTCAGGTGCTCGCTCTATGTTCTCTGGGGAAAGCACATCAGACCACAGGGTGATGCATGACCACCATTGACAGAAACTTAGTTTATCACCAGGAAATCACTAAAGACGATTGGTACAACTCAAGTGGCTAGTAACACCATGCCCTGCAATTGCACACACCATGGAACCCTGGGGCTTTTATCTGTGGTCCTACCCATGTCTGGCCTTAAAGGACTGTAGCATATATTTTTTTTTTTTGCTTTTTGGTATGTTGCTAGCTCCCTGGCTGGGAATCGAACCCAGGTCACAGCACTGACAGCGCCAGCGCCAAAGCCTTATGCCACTACACCACCATGGAAATTGCTGCAGTATCTTTTTTAATGTTTACTGATCCAGATACAAAATATTAAAAAAAAAGAGAGACAAGACTGCAATATGCAAATTTCTATATCACAGAAGAGCGCACATATGGAATATTGTTTAAGTATCTCTTACTTCAACAGTAATTCTAGGTGTTTTGAATAGTGGGTTAGAAATTTAGACTCAATGGCATGTTAAGCTGACTATGCCATAATTTATTAATACCAACATTTTTGTCCTCTGTTAACGAAAATTTTGTTAACATGTGCAGATGACTTTTAAAATACTATTTGAGTAGAGGTATATTTGGCACTTCCTTAATTTTCAATATTTTCTCTAGGAAAGCAATTTGCAAATCAGAGTCCTTAACTCAATGATAGAATCAGTAAAAATTTTCTTGGTGATGAAAGGAGACCTGTCTCTGGGTGAGGAACACTAATGCAACATGTGGAGGATGCAATATAGAACTGTGCACCTGAAATCTATGTATTTTTAACTAATCAAAGTCACCCCAATGAATTTAACGGTAAACACTACCTAATAAAAATTGTCATTATGCTAATATTTGCTTTCATTTCAAGTTTTAAGCCTAAATTTTATTTCATCAAATTTAACAATTAAAAAAATTTCAAAAACCTTGATTATTTTCTGCAATGTGGTATTAAGAAAAGGATAGCTATATGAGATTTTCTAGTAAGGAATTATAAAGGAATCAAGCACTTGGCTCTCAATAAGGCAAGACTGCTCAGATTTGTAGTGAGAATATTTTATAGCACAACCAAGATATTTTGGGGGAGTTTAACTTATCAAAATTTTAAAAATGAGATCAAACAGTGACACAGGTGCAAAGTCCCAAAGGAAATCATAGTAGATTGGAAAGATTTTTATTTAAAAAAAAATGAAATAGTACAGTTTTGCAGTAAAAAATAAAAGATTTTTTCTTTTACAAAAGGAAATTCTACTGTCTATAGGGTTCAAACAAAAATATTTGGTGATACTTAAGCGATGTGTAAAAATCATCGCTGTGAAATTAATGAAGATTTCACAAATACAAGCTTAAACAGTCAAGATACCATTACCATCTTTTTCCAACCACTAAAAGCCAGTCTCATTCTCATACCCAACAAATGCCTCTATCAACTTTTAGTAACAACCAAGCTCTTGAAATGGTTAACACTGGATGGAGAAAAAGAAAAGAATATGATGAAAATGTTTCCTAACAGGACAGTGAAATCTGTGGGTGGAAGTACATAGGATATTATTATTGTGACTGAGTTTAATTTAATAAAACCCACCATACAGTTTGGACAAATTCGTGTCTTTGATGATTGAAGACTTCCCAGACAAGGTATTTTATGTGCACACGTATATGTACCTGAGTAATTTATAGCAATTACTATAAAAACAAAACAAAACAGAGAAAACTAGTACATTTTGTTACTTAATGATTTTGACATCTTTATAATTTATAAATTTTCCAAATTAAAATATGAAATTCAGTGTAAAAAACCAAACAGACACCTTAAGTCACTGCATATGAATCTATTGAAAATCTTATATACAACCTTAGTATTGTGTAAAGTATGCCAACCAGACAATAGAGAAATATTATTCAACTATTAACTATCTTTGGGAAGTGTCAATAAAGCCTAAAGTGATTTGCATGCTGTAAAGTAAAAATAGAAATAAAAATTTTATCCTTGACATAAGTTTCTACCTTCCTTAAAACCAAACCAAACCAAAACAATCCAAAACAAAACAAAACAGGGCAAGACACAAGCCTGGAAAATACTATGCCACTTTTAATTCGGTGTAATCCCAGATATAAAATATGTGTTTCAGTAACATTTCCCTTCACTAAGAGTCCCTGGACTCATAAGTTCTTTAACTTTTTTTTTTTTTTTTTTTTTTTTTTTTTGCTTTTTGGTATGTGGGTTGCTCCCTGGCTGGGAATCGAACCCAGGCCGCAGCGCTGACAGCGCCAACGCCGAAGCCTTAAGCCACTACACCATCAGGGAACTCCAGTTCTTTAACTTTAAAATAATTTCTGAGCCACAAAATGAGGCTTACTAGTGTAGTTTCTTCCCCTCCCTCAAAAGGTTACAGTTTCAAAACCGCTCTCATCTTACAAACACAATCTAATGTAACAGAAAGACAAATTTAAACTGCACAATTAAAAAGAAAGTTTCCTTTTGGGCTTTCTTAGAGGTATAGTTTAGGTTTGTGTGTGAACTCTGATGTAAACAAGAAGGCTTTGCCTAGTCATGGTGAGGAATGCTAATTTTTCTAATAATAAGGACAGTTTGTCCCATGGTCATCAATCCTAGTACTCCAGCTACAGACAGGAAAACTTAAAATCAGGATAAACTCCTGTGTCTGGGTTCTGAAGGTTTTTGGTATACCAGAGAGCAGGGGACAAAAGGCTGGGCCTAGAGGCTCTAAGAAATTGTGAGAAACCCCAGGAGTGGCTCTCCCTTCTCTATTTTTCTCTACTGAATGACTGAGTCCAGTTCACTCACAAGGTCCCTCACCTGAGCATGGGCAATGACTCCACCCACTTTCAAAGGAGGACCCTGACAATCCAACAAGGCTGGTCTGCCCCCTGATTCAAGCCTGTGTTCCAGTGTTGTGCATCATTTCTGCATGAGCCAAAACTCTTAACCTCCAAGATGTCCTCTGCATTGAGAAACTTCTAGGTAGTAGAAAGCTTTTGCCAGGGACTTGGAACACACTGGGTCCTGATAGAGAACAAATGAAAACAGACTCTTCTGCAGGGTGTGAGAATCTCTCTGTCACTAGGTCCTATTCACATTATCTTATAGGGAAGGAAGCTGAGGCCTTCTCTACTGAAGCCCATCTGCACTGTCTGTGTCTGCTCCTAGTTCAAGCTTTACAAAATGGAGAAACAGAATCCAAACTTTGTTCTCTTCAGGTGTCCAGAAATAACTCTGATTTAGGCTAACCCCTTGGAACTTGGCTCTTTCAGCCCATCAGCCTGGCAACTTTCCCCTTCCTATCTATAGGCATTGGACATGATGCCCAGTGACTGATTGTCCCTGCACAACTACAGAGCTGCCTCCAATTATTTTATTTTTTTCATCTCATAACCACTTGAGTATTATTTGTACTTCCAAGTGGTCAGTCATTGTGTGTGTGTGTGTGTGTGTGTGTTTGTGTGTGTGTGTTATGTGTGTATACACCCTTATTATTTTTTAAATTTATTTTATTATTTTTTAATTCATTTTTATTGTTAGTACACCCTTATTTTGTGTGGGGACTCTCAGAGAAAAAGACACAGCACAAGAACTTGCCTCAAGATATCAGAAATTTTCTTTTCTTTTTTATTATTAATTTTTATTCATTTTTATTGTTGGACTTATTGGAGTGACATCTGTTAGAGAAATTTTATTTTCAAGGTAAACCCTATGGACTGATTGAGCTAGAGCTCAGGGTCAGATTTGAAGAAATGCCATTGAAATACAAACTGGGAACTTACCAAGGGCTTGTTTCTTCAGCCTGTGTACAATGGAATCATGCTAATGCTCTGTTAAAAGGAGTGTTGATACACCACCTACTATGATGCCCTGCTCATAGTAATCACATGATCAATGCTACCTGACATTAGTACTATTTCTTTTAGTAAAAATCTGAAAAGGACAGCAGAGTCAGGCTCCAGCAGTTTCCTCAAGGGTTCCATGTGTGTGAGGGATTTAGAGAGGAAGGAAAGTTTTGGAAAATTTCCTTATCCTTTGAAAGAAATCTGTGTGCTTGCTTATAATTGTGGGGTTTGGCTCTTTGAAGTAAATTCAAAAACGGAATATGTGCATCTGTAGAGGCTGTCATTAGCTTGTGTAAAAAAGCTGAGCTTGATTCTTTAGGGTGATAATATGCTTACACTTCTCAGTTTCACCTTAGTTTTCTGGATAGTGCAGGACACTTTAAATATTTGTGGAACCCAGTGTTTTTCTGGCTTTCTTGCCCAATATCAAGTTGGGCAGGCCTCTATAGCTTCTATGGCAGTCCTTCAAGCAGACAAGGAACAATCAATGCCCGGTGTTTTGCAGTCAGATGAAAGAAACTCTCCCGCTGCCAGAGCCCTGTTAAGCACCATGCTCTTTAAGACTCTTCATTCTTCACAACTTAATGCTAGGTATTTTGGTGACACTATCTTCCTAGAGTGGCTGGGAGTTGTATGGACCCTTACTGCCAGTCTTGGGGTCATGCCTGAAGCAGGATAAGCAGGAAAGATGTCACTGCATGTGTGTGGCTTGAGTAAATTGACCCTCCTAGATTAAGCTAAAGGATGTGGGCACTTGGATTTGAAGTGCTGTGCTTCTTTGGAGATCCTGGAACTTATGGAACCCAGTGGCTGAAACGGTCCTTCATCCTCCAACCAGCTCCAACACAAGCTTTGAATTTTGTAAACAGGTGACTCTGCAAAGCTTCCAAAACCTATTTGGGCAACAATGGTGGTAACTTGGGGCTTTTTGATTCTTATGTGCACCTGGACAGAGTCAGAGGCAGCCTTATTCATGGGTTTGGAATTTGGAGTGGTAAAAGAGCAATAGAACTGAAGTCCAGGTGAGGGCATTTGCATCTTAAAAGGCTTCAAGTAAGATTTGCATGCTCTGGCAGGCTGGATTGCCTTCTCTCACATTTGGTCTCTTGTCTCTGGTGTTTCTCTTCCTAGTTATACTAAGGGATAATTAGGAATTCCTTTTTTAGGGAAGGGGCCCCAATAACCTGAAGTTGGTGGTCACTGCTAATGGTTTACAGGTGTACCATTGTGAAATGCTGCCATGGCAGAAATGGTGAACTTAGATAAAACTGGCATGACTTCTTCAAACTACTCTTCCAAGGAATATGTACAGCCTCAGATATCTTCACTTTACACACCTTGTGGTTTTCTAAACAGTGGATATGGGCATCCTCTGGCAGAAGTTGGGAGGAGACTATAAAAAGAAATTAGCTTTTGCCAGGCTAGTTGCATGGGTGCAGATGTTTATAATAATGCTATGAGTTACAAATTATGTGGACCCAGTTATTCCAAAAAATGCAGCCAGACAAAAGACAATGAAACACAAATAAGGCACCAGTGAAAACAGTAGCTAAGCTTACTTAATTGTCTACACTTCTGCCATGAATTGTAGCTGGTCTTTTGTATAAATATAAATCTCATGATAATTTATAGCCCAAGTCATTATTTTAAATATAATTTTACTCGAATTCTTTTGTTTATTTAGGTTAGATATAAAAACATACTTTTTTTCTGATAGCAATAGTTGTAAATTTAGCACCATCAGTTGTTTTGTTTTTAAAATTATATGATAGGCAACAGCTTGTATAATATAAACATTATCTGTTCAAAATAATCTAATATGATTCTCCTTCAGTTATTCTGGGATCAATACCTTCTTGTAATTTTCATAGAAATTTCAATATCTTCTAGGGTTTTTTTGGGTTTTTTTTTTTTTTGGTATGTGGGTAGTTCCCTGGTTGGGAATAGAACCCAGGCCACAGCATTGACAGTGCCTGCACCGAAACCTTAAGCCAATACACCACAAGGGAACTCCCTTTTATTGTTGTTTTTTTTTTGTTTTTGGTTATGATTTTAAATATAATAAGACTTGTTTTGTAGGTAATAGTTATTGTATATTTTTATATAAATAATCTGCATTATATTTTTCAATTAATTTTCACCATGTTATATTTCATGATGTAGTGAATTTTCTCTCATATTAGTTTTATATCCCATGTTAGAGTGCACGGGCAATACAATTTGTTAAATTTTTTCATTTCAAAGGGACTGTATATTTATATACACCACTTTATTACAGTTTTTCACCAATAAGCATCTGAAAGTATAAACAAGTTCATATTACTTGAAAAAGTAATACGATTTTAAAGAACTAATCCAAAAGTAGTAAACCACTCTTATGTGAACAACCTTAGAAGTGGAAATGTTCCTGAGCACTATATATTACAGTAAAAAGTAAAAATCCATATAAAATATCACTTATAGAAAATGTGACAATTTTTTTATCAATTAAATTCTATAGCTCTAGGAAAACAAATCATTTCAGAAAGAGCTATGAGACAAAACATTCTAGGCCCATTAAGAACCCTAGTCATTTTATGACATTGTTAATCATGAAAGGCTGGCTTTTTTGGAGATTAATTTCTGCTGAATCATTACTGGACACCAATGGAGGTCAGTGCACAAAAACATTTTCATTAAAAATTCCTTCTAAATTTTGCAGTGTGTACACACACACACACACACGCATATATATACACACACAAATATACATATATATGTATATATACTTAAAAATTATTCTTGAATATCTGTTAATATACAATTTTATAGTACGTTCAGGTTTATGAAACAACACAGTGATTACACATTTATATACCTCACAATGTGATCACCACAGTAAGTCTAATAATTCATCTGTTGCTGTACAAAGTTTAAACAATATTATTGACTATATTACATATGCTGTACTTTGTATCATGGTCACAGCATTTTTTAAATTTTAGGTACATTTCCAATAAAATATACAGAAAGATGTTGTACTCCTTCATTTCCTAAACTTCACTGAGCGAGTTTGGATTTCTGGTGCCTTATTTTAAAAAGTTGTGTGGGAGAGAAGACAAGATGGTGACTGGAGAGGAGGTTCCTAAAGCCTCTCCCAGAAAACACAATTGAACGGCCATCCAGGAGTCCAGAAAGAGGACCCTGAGTGACAAACCAGCTGTTGAGAAATCCACAAATCGCAAGTAAACACCTGAAGGCTGGCGAGAAGGGGGTGAGTCAGAGAGAGGGAAGGAAGCAGAGATGGACCACGCAGGACGTGATCCCTGCTGACTATTCGGAGCTGCGCAGTTTGGGGGAGGGGAGAGAGACTGGGGAGCTGGGGACAGAAGGAGTTTGGGAGCCAGCCTTTTGAGTGGTAGAAGGGCTGAGCTAGGATTCTGAACTGCAAAAATAACACCCCAGCTCTAAGCCCCCTGGAGACCTACACAGGGCTGCAGTTCCTGTTCCCAGCCTGCTGCAAAGGCGACCCTGCTGTCTCAGGCCAGGCCCACAGCTTTGGACTTATGGAGCGGGCACTTTCTCCTGCACCCCAGAGTTCTGAAAGTAGTGTGAGCCTTTAGACAGCCAGGTACTGAATCAGGGCTGGGAAGAAAGACTGATTTGATTTGCTAGCATTCACCCCAGCTAGCAAAAACAGCTTCCCCAGCAAAAGCCTTTTGTTGGCCTCTCCCCAGGATATATGCGCATAGCCTCCAAACACAGTAGGAGATCAGAAACAAGAAACAAACAGCCCCCTCTCCCCAA
>PVJL010011252.1:0-44041 GCA_004026885.1 Lyroderma lyra
TGTGTGTGTGTGTGTGAGTGTGTGTGTGTGTGAGTGTGAGTGTGTGTGTGAGAGTGTGTGTGTACAAAGGGAACACACCCATTAAATGTCTCCCCAGTAAACCAGAGGGTAAGCAAACCAATGAGCCACGGAAATGTGAGTTTGGGCTCTCACATAGAGACTGTTATAGACATACATTTTCTGAAGCTTTTGGCAGACTGAAAACCTGGGCAAATCTTCTAGCCGGTTGTAAGATAGATCTCTGAAAAGCAGAGGTATAAAAGGGAAAATCTGTTATATATTAATTGTAAGGAAACATGCTTTGCTCTCTCTTCCCCTCCAAGATGATATATGTCCCAAAGGCAGACTCTGAACATTTCCCGAGCCCTGACATGGAGCAGGTAGTCACTGGCATTATTGGATTAAGAAGTAGATTCAAATGTTTACTGAAATGTAACTGTTATACTTCTCTAATTCATTTAAATAATTTACTTAATGAATTTATTTATATTTTATTAGTGATGATCTACAATGTTATAGCTATTATCTTACAGAAATAAGTACAAATCAAATTAAAGAATTGTGCCTCTGTTTCTAAGAGATGTTATATCTGTACAGCCAAAAGAATCATTGTTGGTTCTTTTCTCATCAACTAAAATAAAACTACAACAACAATTCCAAACATAACACTAACTTTGAAATCAATCACTACAAGGGAGGAAAATCTAAGAAAGTCTTTAGCCAAAACTCAACAAATTACAGAATATCAAAAACATCTGGATATATTTAGAGTATAATATAACTAATCTAAAACAAGCCATGGTAATTTGCAGAAAGCTTAAAGGAAGAAAGCTGGTATAATAGATAATGTTATATATATATAATGTTATATATATATACATATAAAATCTTGTCTTATGTTTTAGAAGTTACCAACTAAAAAACTAGTACATTTTCATGCCTGATTCTAATTCTTAGAACTAGATCACCACTATGCAACTGAAAAATTAATACTGTTTTCTAAGAGGCTTTTAAATTATTTTATTCTTGTAGTTAATCACTTCAACCTACAAGTACTGAATAAATGGAATTTGTATAGAAATACAGTTCATTTACTACACATAAATAATTTAGATGAAGCTGTTTGCAAACACAAATTTGTTTATTTTAGAGGTTTGAAAGATCAGACCAAAACCAAAACAAAACAAACCATACCCTACATCTATACACAAAGACACCTGAGTGACAATACAGTATGTATTTCTGAAAAGTAGTGAATGAAATAAAGTGGACAAATATTATCAAAGCTGGTAATAGTTTGATTCACTCATCTCCACAGACTTCAAGGGACAAATCCTTCTTGTGTACCACTTAGTAGAGGATACATAAAAGCTTCTTCTACATAAAGATAACAGGATCACCTCCTACCTAACGACTTTCATAGTTCACATTGATTAAGCACTTATTATATCTAGACACTATGTTTACAGCTTTACCTAAATGATTTCATTTAATCCTTGTGGTCACCTTATGAGGGAGACACCTGTAATTATCCCCATACAATGTGAAATGACTTGCCCAACATCACCAGCTAGTAATTGGGGAAAGACACACACAGCCAAGTATTAATAATTCCCATGCAGGTGAAGTATCTTGGGGTGAAAACCACTCATGTACAGTGAAATTTCCTCACATAACAAGTACCCAGTGGATGATTCAGCTTAGGAGGGGTGCTCTCAGACCTATACTTCTAGAATATAAAGTAGTTTATAGTAGAGGTTAGGACCCTGAGTTCTACTCTCAACTTACAACTAATTTTACTTGGTTGATACATGGGTCAAAGCATCGATGTATTTCTCAGTTCTCTTTTAAATGAGAGTACACCTGCTTTGCTGATCTTGTAGGGTTGTTGTGAAGAACAAATAAATATTATAGGTCAAAGTGCTTTGGAAATGGCAAGATACTGCCATTAATGTATTTGTGTTTTTTTCTGGCCTAATTTCTACTTGAGGAAAGAATAATGGTGTAAAGGAAGTGAGAAATAGTATGGTAAGAGCTAACTACCTGAGAGATGACAAAGTTCTAAGTGCTGGTGTAAGTATTGGGCATTTAAATAACTCATTTAACCCTCTGATGGAAGCGGCCCCACACCTATTTTATAGACTGGGAAATGGAACCCAAGGAAGGATGAATAACTTGCTCAAGACACTGTGCTGGTATATAGAGAAACTGGACTTGAACCAGAAAAATAGATGTCAGAGCCTTTGCTCATAACCAATCTGCCAGTCATGCAGTTCTCGACCTGAGTGGTTTACCGTTCACTGCATGACATAATGCAGACAGATGTAATTTAAATACTGGCTCCCTACTTATTAATTGTGGTATGTGAAATCCCATTCATGTTCCTGAGCAAGTTTCCTCAAGAAGTGAGGATAATTATACCTATTTTGGGTGTGGTAGGCAGAATTCTAAGATGACCCCAAGATTTCTACCACCTGGTATACATACACTTTCTCCCAGTTATTTAATTAAACTGCCTGTATTTGAATTCGAACTCAGTGTGACTTTAATAAATGTACTTAACTTTCTGAATTCTCAGTTTTCTCATCTGTGTCTATACTTCCCAGATCAA
The DNA here is from genome assembly GCA_004026885.1 of Lyroderma lyra. Classification (NCBI taxonomy): domain Eukaryota; kingdom Metazoa; phylum Chordata; class Mammalia; order Chiroptera; family Megadermatidae; genus Lyroderma; species Lyroderma lyra. The sequence goes on from PVJL010011252.1 coordinate 2,612, forward strand.
TGTGGGGTGAAGAAAAGACTCACTCTGTGTCCACTTTCTACAGACATGAATGCTTGACTCCAAGCCTATTATGTGACTCCATACCACTGAGTACCTGAGGGCTGAGGTCGGAAGTGATGTAGCAGGTTGGGGATGGGGGAAGGCAGAACTACCATGTCAGACATTCCTGTTTTTCCACTTAACATTTGTAGTGGCGCTTGTAGTTCTGCTACTAGGTACAACCTACTGTGGAATTATAGGCATCCAATTGCTGCAGATGTCTACTACGTGAGAACAGAGACTTGGGAAAAGATGAAGGGTCCTTTCATTAAGCCTCAACAATGCTTGAGAGGATGATAATAGGGTTGAGTGGCAGTTGAGGAAGCAGGCTGAAAATGGAAGGCCAAAACAAGGCTCTTCAAATTCCTATAAACTACTTTTTGTAAAACATGGGAAAGGCAGAGGAAAAAAAAGTTCTAAGTGAACAGAAATAACATATGCAAGCCGTTTAACCATTAGATGAAACATTAGAACATGGCACCTACAATTATAACGGAAGAATGTTTGGTCTCTCCTTTATCAAGCTTTTTATGAATCTGATAACTTAATTTTTTATTTTGGCATCCATATTGGGCTTTTAATCTATTGTTATTTTTTTCTGCTCTGTAAAGCCTTTAGAGGGGGAAATGAAATTATTCTGGCTTGTTCATATCCATTTTCTGGAAGGAAATGTGTGCCAATTAAAACTCTAATGGGAGACTGGTTGGGATTTGGGAAGAAAGGGTGCACTGCCATCATTACCAAGGTCATATCAGAGAGTCATTTCTTTGGCCCAAAGGAGCCAATGGAGGCCTGACCTCTTGGAGATCTGCAAGGAAAGAACTTTCTTCCCTTTTAAAGGATTACTGAAATAATGTCTGCCACTTCACCACTAAATGGAAGTTGCCTGTTTACACAACATTAGAGCCTTACTGATACGCACAGCACTTGGAGATTAGATAACTGATTACACACAGCTTGAGGAAGAGAGGAGATCTGTGCTCCAGTTAAAGTCCTGTAGAAACACAAACCAGACATAATTCATTTATTCAAGCATCATACAGTGACATATTTTGATTCATTGACATTAAGACTGGTCAGGTTTTCAGGCCAGTGCCTGTTCTGGGCAAAGTCAAGAACCTACTAAGGTACTTACAGACTCTCCAGGCTTGCAGTTCCAGTTAAATCAGGAAATTCAGTTATTTGTGAGGCACCATTCAAAGTCCTAGAAGGAGGGGTACATGGATATTTTTGGGAGAAGTTTCCAGAAAGAGGTAATCTTTATTGCAATTTTCAAGGCATTTCAACTTACAATATTTATTTGGTTTTTACAGCAACCCTACAAGGGGACAGTGAGTGATCTGTAAGAGAAAAACTTACAGTGTTCTTAGTTCAGGTAAATGTTGAAAAGCAGATCTTCCAACAAGCTGGATGGGGTTGTCATAGAAATGTCTAAAAATTATACAAACACCAACATCTTATATAAAACTGGAATGGCAAATGAATACCTGTTTAAACTTTCAACAAGTACATTAAATGCATTTGTGTAATTTTGATTATACTATATTACATAACATTCCTGATTATTTGGTTTTAGGCAAACCTCAGAAGTGTTTTGACTTACACTATGAAGTTTTTGGTAAGGGAATTGAAAATTTCTGAAAGCAAGGCAGATATGAGTGATGGTTACTAAGGAAAAAGCAGAGGAACTGACTGTAGTTATTACTTAAAAATCTTCCTCTGCCTCTAACACCTATGGACTATCCATTGCGTGGCAAAAAGGTAATTCACGGGGTTAGCAAATGTATCACTAACTGAAGAAAGATGAAGTTCTATATATCTACATAAAGATGATATCCTCTGGTCAAATCTTATAATGCACACAGGGATTCCTCAAATTATCTGGGAGAAAATGAACAAGTCTGGGTTTTTTTTTGTAATGTTAGAACGTTTTTGAATTTGTATTGCTCTAAAATGGTGAGATATTATTAGCGCTTAAAAATACTGTGTTTTATAAATATTTTCAATGTAATGGTATTTTCACCATGGGGTCAATGGAGACCCACAAATAGTTCTGAGCTGATACATCCTTCTAGTTCTTTGAAATTCAACTAATATTTATCGGTGTTTACTGTGCTCAGATCCAAGGGTAGGTACTATAGAGACTGAGAAGCTGATCTGTTAAGGAAGCCGTTGCTGGATGTCAACTATGTGCCTGGCATGATGCTAGATGCTGGGGGTTTGAAGAATGATAAAAGCCCCTGCCCTAAAGAAGGTTGGAATCAGTTGGGATAAAACAAATGAATAAGACTATGTCATTTTCTAGTTGACAAAGCATTTTCATACATACTTGTAAAGCTTAACTAATCCATTCAACAACTTAATAAGAGCCATAAAGCAGACTCTTAAATACTATTTTTATTATGTTTGGAGGAAGAAACTGAGGCTCAGATACTCGGGCAAGTTCCTTACCTCTTAGAGCTTTAATATTCTAATTTGTTAAATTGCGATAATAATACTTACTTGTAGGATTTCTGTATGCATTGAAAAAGCTAATGCATTATCTGGTGCCTGGGACATAGCTATTACCCAACAACCCTAAGTCCCCTTCTGTACTTTTACCCTCTGACCTCTTCTTTTCTCTTTGATTAGACAATTGGCAAGAGAAAGAGCGGGGCTAAGAGAGAGAGCTGGAGCTGAAATATGGGTCTTAAGATTAAAAACTGGAGTTTTCCTTATAATATTATATTATTCCTTACCTACACTATATGCTTATATGTTCATATTTATGTACACTGGGCAGATATGCTACACATGCTTGTATAAATAAGGGGGAGTATTACAAACAGAGGAAAGAAGAACCAATGGTGGTGTGAAAGGAGCTCCCGGAATAATCCCCTGGAGGCTACAACAATTGGAACAAGTATAGTTCAACAACGGATTTCCTGCCATGCACAAACACAGCTAAGAGACCTGCAGGCAGGCAGAGGGGCAAACGGAGAAGTAAAAGGGGGAAGTGCAGTGCCATGGGCCTCACACGGGTCCTCACTTGGAACTCTCCCACTGGGGGAGGGAGGAGAAAAAAGGCAGTGGGTGAACATTCTGGACCTTACTCGGTCCACAGGACAGAGAAGAGGAGGTGCAGAGGTGGGGGCTGTGAGATACAGAAACCACCTCCCTCTGGCCCACAGGCGGTGCAGACCAGGTGCTGCTGGAGACGCAGAGGCCCAACTCCACCCCGGTTAGAGAGGAGGGGGAGCCTCAGCCTAACCTCGCTCCAGCTTGGGAAGGAGAAGGAGAGAGAGGGCTGTGGGCACGTTTCTCAGCCCACAACTAGCACGTCTGAGAAAGCAGTATACAGGACTGACCCCAAGGCTGAAGGCAGAGTCCTTGGGGCAACCTGAGAATAGCAGGTGTAAACCCCCACTGCCCATGTGACTGCAGCTCCAGTCAGAAAACAAAGGTGTGAATCCTGGTTCCCTGACCCCACTCGCACTTCCAGACCTCCTCCGTCCCAGCATTAGCAGCGGGCTCCAATGAAATTGCAGCAGTATTGGGTTAAGGAGCAGACTATCTATAGAGAGGCTGCCAGAATGAGGAAACAATAAAATACAGCTCAAAATAAATTCAAACAGCAGAAAACCACAGTAAACAGGATGGAGGCAAGCAACCTACCAGAGACAGAGCTCAAAACAATGCTGTTAAGAATGATAAAGAAATTAGTGATAATTTCAGCAGACAGATAGCAAGCATAAAGAAAGGCATAGGGACCTTAAAAAGAGATCAGGCAGAGCTTTTAGAAGAGAACTTTCCAAACCTATGGGAAGAACTGAAACCCCAAATTCAAGAAGAAAACAGGATCCCTAGCTCCCCAAATCCCACCAGATCTTTTCCAAGGCACATTATATTGAAGATGTCAAAAATCAAAGATGAAGAAAGAATTCTCAAGGCAGCCAGAGGGGGGAATATTATAACCTTCAAAGAAAAGCTCAACAGGTTGTCTTCAGACTTCACAGCAGAAACTCTTTAAGCCAGGAGGGAGTGGAATCATATTCAAAATATTAAAAAAAAGAAACTACCAGCCAAGAATAATTTATCCAGCAAAGTTTTCCTTAAGATACAAAGAATGAATAAAGACCTTTTTAGACACACAGAAGCTGAGGGAATTCTCCAGCACAAGGCCAACACTCTATGAAATACTGAAGGAGGCTATTCAACCTGAAACAAAAAGCCTAAATAAATGGCAAAAAGTTAGGACAACAAAAACATAAAAAGTGAAGAAGTGAAGGTTTAGATTCCCCAAAGAGAATAGAAATTAAGAATATGCTGAAGAAAAGGATCCACTACATACACAAAACTTTCCTTTTCATAAACCTCGTGGTAACTACTCAAAAAACAAAACAAAACAAAACAAAAAACCTAGAATGAAGACATGCAAACAAACAAACAAAAAGAGGAAACAGAAGGAAAAATCATAGAACACCATCAAACTAAAAAAAACAGACAGTGAGAAAAATAGCAAAGAAGACACCAAGACACCGAACAACCAAAAACCATAGACAATGCTGAGGCCTGGGTTAGATTCCCAGCCAGGGAGCTACTCCCCCCGCCAAAAACAAACAAACAAACAAACAAAACACACCCCCAAAAAAACAAAAAAACAAAAAACCATAGACAAAATGGCCATGGGAAATCCTCATATATCAATCATCACCCTAAATGCAAATGGACTGAACTCACCAATAAAAAGACACAGAGTAGCAGACTGGATTAAAAAACAGAACCCATCTATATGCTGTCTCCAAGAGATACACCTCAGCCATGAGGACAAACACAGACTCAGAGTGAAAGGATGGGAAACAATACTCCAAGCAAATATATAATCACAGAAAAGCAGGAGTAGCCATACCGATATCTGATGAAACAAACTTCAAAATAAAAAAGGTAACAAGAGACAAAGATGGTTTGGTGGTTACAGAGTAATAGTTATGGGGATATAGGGTATAATATGGGAATATAGCCGATAATGTTGCAACAATCATGTGTGATATCAGATGGGACCAGATTTGATGTGGTGATGGGAGGAGGGTTGGTTGGGGGGTAAAAACGGGGAAGAAATCAAGAAGTACAAATTCATAGTCACAGAGATTTAAATTGCAGTACAGGCATGCAGTCAATAACATCGCAATAACTATATATAGTGTCAAAGAGGAACCAGATGTATCAGAATGAGGATTTTGTAAGTTACATAAATAGATCATCACTATGCTGTACACCTGAAACCAGTATAATATTGTATGTCAAATGTAAATGAAAAATGAAAAAAATATATATATAAAATTTAAAAAATTAAAAAAAAAGATAGAAAACAAACAAGGAGCTATAAGGTTCTCAGAAGCAAGTTCCCTCATGAGATAACTTCCCTCAAGAAAAACTTCATGGAACTGTTTTGCAATAGACCCTAGCACACAGGGAATTTCAGCAAGCTTAGTGACGGGATGGAACCCTAAGAGCAAAGGAAACAAGGAAAGAGCTTCATTCTATGAATTTAGCTTTGTTGGTCTGGGTTATGGCATAGAGCTTAGAGGAATTGGTCAAGAGGGTTGGCTTGGGTCATGTGGAGGGCTGTGAATGTCAGGGTAAAGACATTTAATGTAAGTAGACAATCCTGAATCTCTCTATGTTTCACAGCAAGAGAGTGATGATATGGATGCTGTGCTTCAAGAGAGATAACCCTGCCCAGTGGCAGAGACAGAGATGAGCCTTAAAGTGGTAAAAATCTAGAGGCAGTGGCCAGCAGTGGGGATCAGAAGTCACATTTAGGATGGGGACTACAAAGGCACAAATGAGACACAGGTAGCATTCACAGAAACTGGGACTCGGGGGGCATGGATGGAGGTATCAGCGACGAGAGATAGAAACAGAGGAAGAAGCAAGGAGAGGAACATTTCAGGGAGAAACTAGCCAACATCCAACGCTGGGTAGAAGAGCTAATAAATTTGGGGCTGTTAATCCCTCTCAAGCAGTATTAGCATATCAACGGCGTGATTAAACAGCAGTCCTTGGGCTGCTTAGAGAAGGGAAGGGAAGGCGACGCAACGTTCCAACCCCTCACTACGTAAGTACTCTCTAATGAGGATGAATGTTTGTTGGCAATAAACTGTAATACCCTTAGTTTGCTAACATACAGTTAGAACATTTCAGAAATGATGAATGGTGGTTGTTTGTTTGTTTCCAGTTGTCAGGGCTAACTGGGACTCCAGCTCATTTGTGACAAATGCTATGCAGTTGCAGAAAGCCTCTCAATCAAGTTGGCACATGAGGGATATCTGCCAAGAAGTGCCCCTAGAGTTATGTTCAACAGTTGTCCTACTTTCTTTCTCTATATTTGAGACCACTCACCCATAACCTCAGGCCAATACTATGTCCCAAATCTTCCAGATTCCTTTTAACTAAGAGCCAGCCTAATACTAACATATACATCTTCCTATATATCTACGTATGATCCATCTTATATCTGTGCTAACTGTGAAATACAGGAGTAATTATACATTGTAAATCTATTCTATGCAAATCTATTCTATGCTTTTATGGCATATAAATCCTCATATACACCTTTTTAACATATGCACATTTCTAGATTACAGCCTAGCTTGTAATGACAGAGATGTGACTCATTGCTTGGGCTTGACAATCAATGGCTATAGAGACTTAGCATGAAGCAGTGACTTCCCTCCCCGCATTCGCCACCACCAATTTAAGATGGAGTCTATTGTTATAAAGGACTCCTATTTGTATATAATCATTTATCTTTCTAGTATACTTGGATTCAAGTTCGGATGACAAGATAACCTTAACATTGATGCTTTAAAGATCAGTTTTATTCCTTAGAAAACAGAGAGAAGAAAAAGCATTTCACAAGACCATTGTGAAGCAAGACAAGGCATTTGAAACATAATACAATGCATATTGTAGGTCCTAGTAAAAAAGAACTTTTTATATAATTTCAGCATTCAGCTAAAATCTGGCAGAACATCTCTCTATACCCTTCTCTATGTGGATTCTTAAATTGAGTAAGACAAAATTTGGGTAAATATAAAACATTCATTGTATTACATTTGAAAGTGTAATACATACTATATTTCGGGATACGAAAATAAAAAAGAACTATGCCTACTTACATTGTAATAAGTGAAGGATTGCCTACAAATGCTTTCTCGGGTATTGACTTGATACTGTTGCTATGAAATCCTCTAGAAAGAAAGGAAAAAACAATTTATAGAAAATATGTGGAGTGAAATTACTTCATGGCACCTCCGACACCTCATTGGCAATAACCAGCACATTTAGTAACTAGAGCAGTGGTTCTCAACCTTATTCCACTTCTGTACCCTTTTTAAACACACTTCTATAAATTCTACTCCTTGTTTTTAAAACAGCTGTTTTTAAATATTGATATTTTTGTTCAGTGCCTACCTTAATGTAAAATAGTAGAAATGAGGCAATAAGCTAGGAAAGAAAAATTACTACACTAAAAGGACAAACCACAGATTTAATTTTATAATATTCATAACAGTTTTAAATATTGATAATGACGATCAAGTATTTAAATATTAAATTAAAAAAAGTACTTGAATCACAATTAAAGACAACACACTTATTTTTACTCAGTCAATAACTAAACTGATTAAACAGTCTGGCTATGGATGGATTTATATGTTTGGGGAAGTTCTAGAAACATCACAAATGGATTGTTCTGAAACTAATAATTGGTAGAAAAGTGGTTTGTGGGAAGGGTTCACGCCACGTGTTCACCAATCATTGTTCACTAATGGGATCTAATTTTGATGTGTGTCCATTAACACGGATTCAAACCTAACATGTGCTGTCCCATAACTAACATTTTGCATTTTTCCACTTCACTTGTTTTTCACCATTACTGATAATTTTTCACGTACCCCCGAGCAGCCTAGCACATCCCCCCCAGGGGTACGCGTACCACTGCTTGGGAACTGATCAACTAGAGGATAAGGTTAAATTCCTCTATGAATTTTGCAATTTATGTGCCCTCACTTACTCTCCAGCAGAAAAGAAATCACAAGCTGTTATCTTAAAAGAGGAATGCAGAATCTGAAAATAATAATTGTGCTTTATGGAAACTTACAATCTAATATTATAAAAAGAAAATTTATTTGTTACTATCCAAAAGAGCACTTTTGTATAACAACTTGAGACAGAGGAGCCTATCTTTGGAAAGAAGATTATGATCACTTCTCCTGACCCTATGTGAAGCTAGGAAAAGAGAATATGGACATAAGCTGCAATGAAATACAGATTAAGTAATCTCCTTATGAGGACAACATTTCCTGAGCTCAAAGAAGATGCTCTGTGAGTCTGTAATAAAGAGTTGATTCTCAACTGTTGATGCTAATGTTATCTGAACGGCTGATGGGCAGAGTCAAGGACCTTTGGGCCCTCTGTGGGCATGTGGCTGGGTAAGATGAGTGGCACTCTGTCATGTGCCTGACCAGAGGCAACGATGACTTTCCACTTAGGCCACGGGTAGGTTTTCCTGAGGCAGAGGCTCTTAAAGGATTATTTTTTTCTCCTTTCTTTTTTGGTGGTTCCCTGGCTGGGAATTGAACCCAGGCTGCAGCGTTGAGAGTGCCAAAACAAAACCTAGCCACTACACCACCATGGATCCCCCAAGATTTTTCTTATAAACAAGCCCTGCTATCTATCTCTTTTAGCCGTTTGTCTTATTTCTCTCTGCCAGGAGAACAGGTTTTGTTGATTTTCTTTTCCAAGTGTTAGAACACAAAGAAAAGCTAATCAAATTATAGTACAGGAAAGAAAATATATGTAATCAAATAACTAAAAGTTAGCTTTACTTTAGTAAAATTGTGGGGTTTTTAAAAATTAAATAAGATTCATGAAGCATTTAAACAGTGTGGAATAATCTATCTAGCACTGCATTAGTCACCTACATTTTATCCTAAGTTGCACAGACATAAGAAAAGTTTGTGTTTCAAAAGGCTCAGCAAATAACAGTTCTATTACAGTTCCTTAGAAATCTATAAAACCATTACATTTTGGGGGAATGTGAGTTAGGAAAGGAGTTTGGCTTAGAGAAATATTATATTTTTTTCTAATGTACATATACAGAGGATGACAAAAAAGTGTATACACATTTTAAGAAAGGGAAAAAACTGTATTAAAATTGTAATACTCAATATATACTGATAAAAAAGATGAATATAAGTCATGTTTGACATCTGCAATTACAAGAGGTGCTCAAAGTGGTTACTGTCAGTGTCCAGACACTTCTGATTACTGCTCGAACTACTGCTTGAGCAACGTTGACAAAAGTACCCATTTGTATCAATGCACATGCTATTTCAATTTCTCCCCAAAGTACCACCAATATAGTTGGTTTTCTACGGTACACCACATTCTTTAAGGTTCCCCATAGGTAGAAGTCAAGGGGTGTTAAGTCAGGAGAATGTGGGGGAAACTCAGACAATGTTCTTGAATTTTAAATACGTCTTCAAATTGGTCTTGTGCTCCTTGAATGAAACTGTGCTTCTACCATTGTCTTTGACTATTCTGCCTGTTGCATGGTAATGCTTAGCATTGATTTGATTAATGCCATCTTTTGAGTGAAAATACCACACGTTGCTACTATAATTCAATTCAACTTCAAAAAGTAATACATACTTATAATGCAACAAATCGATGATGCACTGTAGAATTGTACACCTGGAACCTATGTCACTCTTGCTAATCAATGTCACCCCAATAAGTCTAACAATAAAAAAAGAGATCAAATAAAGAACCTAAAAATAAAGCAATACATAGATAATATCGCCTAAAATGTGTATACATTTTTTTTTTTGGCACTCCTGGTATTAGAGAAATCCATTGTAAATTTAAAAAGATAGCTGATGATTGCAGGTGATAGAATTAATTAAAATATATTTCAAGAGTACTTAACTGTCATTTACATGACTTTAAAAAATTTTCTATTAAGTTGCATTATGTACAATAATCAAATATATTTTAAAACAAATTCACAAGTAATAGAGATCTCCCATTAAATTTGTCCTAAATACTTACAGTTCTTTAAGATTGGAGAGTGTCCTGATTGCAGTGGGGAATTCATCAAGATTATTATAATTTAAATCTCTAAAAATAAGTAAATAATATTTTCAGTTTTTCATTTAAAAATTCATACATACTACATTTACAAGGAAAGTTATCATGCTATTTTCAGGGGCCAGCATCATTGACGAAAATTCTCATTCTTTCTTTTTAGGAAGAGAGATTTGCTTGGTTCACTGACCACTATCATTCCACAAGTATCTGCATTAAAATGGTCATTAGACTGATCATGACAAATTTCAGAGTCAAAACTCAATGGCACAGGGGCATTTTAAAAAGAGGAGGGCACATACAGTAGTGTTAATGTCCAAGTAGGAGGGATTCCTACTTGTCTGGCACAAACCACCCTTAAGCTATACTGCAGGCAGGAAACTCATGTCTTTTGTGGACATACATTTTCTTCCTGTTTGTAAATCTTTCCAGATGCTCTGTTTTGATTAAACAAGGATTGGGCCCTTATAAATTACTTGGATTTCTAGCAAGGGAAAGAAAAAGGCTGGGAGTAGCCAATTTACTGATCCTCTGTAGCTCTGGGTGAGGTGAGGGGTTGGGGGACAACAAGACTCACATGAGTTTGTCCTGAAATGTTTTACTCTGTGGTATTTATATGCAATCCTAGGTCCTCACCTAAAACATAGGGAAAAAAAAGACTATGGAAATACTCATCAAAGCTCATCTTGGTTTTTGTTCCGGTTGAGTTGAAAGAGACTACTAGAAAGGGCTTTCCATAGCTGAGATCCCCAGCTCAGCTCTGTGTAGGTAAGAAAAAATCTCTAATTTTTCCTAGAGGCTGATGGGAACTGCTTGCCTATGCTATTAAGTTGATATCAAAGTCCTGCCTGGGCAAGTTCATCTTTGGCATCTTCTTACAAGGATGATTCCTGCCTTCTAAGAGGAAACACAGAGTGACTAAAGTAACCATGGAAGGAGGGCTCTTAGAGATTACCTCAGGAAGACCACCATAATAGATGGTCCAGCAGTAAATTAGTGGACCTAGACCTGGTTGGAAGCTAAATTACCATGTACAAATGGCTAAGCTCTGCATGCAATTGAATAATGGGCTCCAAGGCCACAGGAGAAATGGTCTTTGGTCATTCCCTTCTGCAGTCCTGGTCAGAGCCAGCATTGTGGGTTTAGTGGCTCTGTGTGGTTTATTGCATTTCACTATTAAGAACATAGGAGTTTGGATTGGGGGCACAGTTGGAATTGCCCTCCTCTTGAAGCACACTCAGAACCTGCACTCAGAACCCTACCCTTATTATATCTCTCCCACGCAACAGGACAACGTTTCCCAGGATGAGAAGCTCCTCACCTGGGAAAAGGCTCAGCCAGGGTCTGGGAGACACTCTAGGCTACATCCATTCAGCTGGCCAGGCTTTTTTTATTATAGGTAACAACTTAGAACTGAACTTATGACCTACTCTTTGAAAGTAGACTATATACGGATTTCAAAGTCAAAATAGAGAAAGAAGCAAATCCCAGTTATGCTACTGACTAGTTATGTAATATTGTAATGCCTAAAGTGGGACAGTAATGGCTGCTCTCATAGTATGGTTGCAGGATTAATTGAAATAAAGTAGGCTAAATGTTCAATATTTGACTATACGTGTACTCAATATGTGATAGCCACCATTAATTTTTAGTCTTTAGAATTGCTTTTAGCATGAACGCTCACTGTTGCCTAATGAGATGGTCATTCATCTCAGATTGGAGCCTCTGGCATTTGCTTAGTCTGTATCCTCTCATTCAGTGGGGAGGACTAGACTCATGAGTAGTGAGCCTGAGTGACAATATAGAATTGATCCTGGATAGAGAATACACATTCCCAAGCAGTTACTACTCAGTGGAAAGCATCTCATTTGTCTTAGAATGATTCTAATTTATCACTCTTGTTAGATTAAAATAAAATCTCAATTTTATTGTGAGGTGTGTATTTGTGTGTAAGATAAAGCCACTGTAAATATTTGTTTAAAGCTAGGCAATTAACCAAACCAAACAGCAAGTTTGACTTTAAGGCTATTTTGATTCCTTCAGAATACTCTTGAAAACACTGATAAAACAGAAACAAATAAAAGGTCAACTCACAAAGTCTCTAGGCTGTGGAGCCCATCAAAGCATTTCTTTCCCAGGGAATGGATTCTATTGTTATGGAGATGCCTGCAGGAGAACATCACCGCCATGGTCAGAAAGGCACATTGCACAGAGAAACTTAAGCAAAATACTTTGATTGCTTAAATCCAAAGAAACTTATACTGAAGAATCCACTAATTATATATAAGAAATGCTTTGTTTAACTTTGTTTTAAAAAGCCTATATGCCCTATTCACTTTTACCACGGATGATTTCATAACACAGAATTTAATAATAGTCTGTTTTACCTTTTGGGTTTGAGCTATCAGGGAGTGTATCATAATATGAGCAACAAGATTGATAAAAGTAAATTCAGGTTGTCCAGTGTGGTTTTTCAACATGGGTTATTCAGCATGGCTTTGGAATGCAGGGCTTAAGGAAAACAGAGTAAGAAAGAATAGATAGGTCTCTGTAAATCCATTCATTCCCTCTCGTGGAGGAAAAATTAAATCACCTACCCAGCTTCTGTGGCATCATCTTTGTATGTGAAATTCAGTATAGAAATGTATTAATATCATAAAAAATTTCTTATCTTTCAGGCTAAGGTTTTTATTCTTATAAATATATTGTGGTTTCATGTGAGATCTATGTGACATTTATTGAGGATCTTCTACATGTAACACGTGAGGAAAGGGGGTTGAAGGGAACCTAAAAAACTGGATAAGGTCAATGCTGGCCACCTCTCAAAGTAGTTTATAATGCAGTGTAATACGTAGACATGCAATCAAGTAAAGTGGAATAGCTGAAGGCAGGGGTGGGCCAGTGGGCAGGTGTGCAGCAAAGGGAGAGACAGTGCAGAAGAGGCCTTGCTTAAAGTTCCTACAGAAATTGATCTTACAACCTTGCAAGCAGCTATTTTTCCAATATCAGCATCCATTGCAATACTGCTATACTTTCAAAGAATGATAATTTTTCAGACTATTACTTGAGAATCATTTTGACTTATTAAAATAATGAAACCCAGACTTATTGAGGAAAAAAGCCATACTCATGCACAGCTTATGATGGGGTTTGTTCTTGCTTCTCTTTCCTTGGTAGAAGTTCAAGAAGTACTTATTAAATAATAAGAATGGCATAATTCAATTTGACCTGAATTATAAATTATTATCAGAAATAAAGCATTTTTACTAACTTTGGTCACTGCCCTAATTGTACAGTGTGGTGATTACTTGTACGATATACAATGGGTTTCCCTAAGGAAGAGGTCATATTTTATTATCCTTGAATGCCCAGTAGTGCTTGACACTTAACAGGTGTTTGATAAATGCTGTTTTATTCTTTTATGCAATTAGAATACTTATGAGTCATTTGGAGAGGGGTCCAGGAGTTTTTCCACTCTTAAAATGTCCATATTCAATGTTTGAAGGGCCAGGACTTTAAGGCAGCGGTTCTCAACCTGTGGGTCGTGACCCCTTTGGGGGTCGAACGACCCTTTCACAGGGGTCGCTTAATACCATCAGAAAACACATATCAGATGTTTACATTACGATTCATAACAGCAGCAAAATTACAGTTATCAAGTAGCAACGAAAATAATTTTATGGTTGGGGGTCACCCCAACATGAGGAACTGTATTAAAGGGTCGCGGCATTGGGAAGGTTGAGAACCAAGGCCAAGAAGGTCTTACAGTGAATTTAGAAACTGTTAAAAGGGAGAGAGAAAAAATCAATAGCACTCACAGAACTACCAAGCTGGAGAGGTTTCCAAAGGCATAGTCTGGAATGTAGTGTATTTTGTTGAGAGCCAAGGTCATGGCCTGCAGTGTTGATAAACTTCTGAAAGCCTGGACAGGGATTTCTGTCAAAGAGTTGTCATCCAGCCACAGGTGCCTCAGGGAATGCAGGCCACTGAAACAGCTTGGGGGCACGTAGCTGATGTGGTTGGCATCCAGACGCCTGGGGGAAGAAAGCAAGCAGGAATGGAGAAGAGGCTAAGGCCGGGAGAGGATGGGCCTTGCAACCATGCCCTCAATATGTTGATTAACAAAAGTAAAACAGGGCCTGAGGCTCTCACAGTCCCCTAACGTCTGGAGCATTTTGCTTAGAATTTTGGTTCTTAGGTCCCTTTGGTTGTAAAATTCCATGGTGCTGTGATTATTTTCCAGGCTTGTGGGTAACATGCTTTCATGCATGGGGGTGGCCTCCTCTGAGATATAAAGTTTCAGTGTGAGGATTTTTTAGCTTTTCCGAGTATGACACCAGGAGAAAGACATTCTCCCCGCCCCCCACCCAAAGCCCAATATGTGCATTTGCATTCCCTAGACTATTCTGAGCATACAAAACATAATAATCTAGTTTGTTTATTAAACTCTGGGAAGAGATTATTTCAGTATTTAAAAGGGACTGAGAAATTTGTAAAGGCTGTTAGAGATCTGCCTCAGAGAGGAGAAGGGACTCCTTCCTTTCTTAGTACTGTGCTGAAAAGTCTAAAACCTGCTGGCTTTCTTGCTGATCCTAACTATTTGCAGAGGGCAGATGTTTGTTTTTCTTTATATTTTAAATGAATAACAAAATTAAGAGCATTGTCACCTTTTGCTTCCCCTTTTCACACACCACTTTTTTTTTTTTTTTTTCCTTTTTAAACGGGGTAATACATCTAAATGTAGGTCTGGTTAATGAGCTATTGCAGCTTCTGAACCAGCAGAGGGAGTGCAATACATTTATTTCCCCCTAACCTATCACAAACAGTGGCTGAAATGACAGAGCCTTAATGTTTTAAATTAAAGTGGCCAGACAGATGCAAATTAAAATTTTCTCTAAAGTGCACGAACAATAGGAGCACCACCCCTCAGCTATGCTTCCAACAACCTTCATTAATTTTTCCCAATCTGTTCTTAAGGCTCATATATTTGTTTGCAGTTTTCAAAGCTAGGATTAAAATGAAAAAAGAAGAGTTGCATTTTAAGCAATCCATGTATTAAGAAGGATTAGAAAATCATAAGTGGATTTTGAAAAATATTTCAGGAAGCATTTAAGACTAAACAGATTTAGAAAGCACACCAAAATCACAAAATCATCCCCTGCACACCAAATTTAAACAATTTAGAAATAGGGAGAATTCTCTGTCATAGCAAACTAATATCTATGGAAAGTGGGTTCCTCACTTTTGGTCACAAATGTCACTTCACTCGTCTTCTGGATCCTACTTTTTCTTGTTCATTTTCAATGAGAAAATGAACAAGTGATGTCTTCAAGCCTGTGGCCAAATTTTGATAATAACAGAGATAAGGTCACTTGGAACACATTTTCAGACTTCAGTGTCATAACCCATTCACAATTAAATCTCCAGTACAACAACTGTAGGCAGCAGAAGCACAGCTTCCAAATATGTCCAGATTCCGCCCACAAATGGAGCTGGAAATGTTTAGAATAACTCAACACTGCCCTCCCCTTTCTCCAGCAACAACGTGCTCAGCCCATGCTCAAATAAGGTGCAATTTCATTGGGGGATAATTGTTTTGTTCGACTACTAGTAAAGCATATATGTAAAATCTCCTCAATGATTATACTAATTAAAGAATGAAGACTTTATTTAAATAATACGAGTTTGCGTATTTTAGTTGACGTATTGTTCGATCATTGCCAGTTGTTTAAGCATTTAACTCCAAGTGACTTCTAAGAGTCCTGAAAATGACTACACTTAAAATTAAGTGCAAACATTTTGGTGCATTTACAGAAAGGCTTTCTCAGCGTTGAGTCATGGACTTGTCTTCTTTGATACCTAAGTTACTCCAGAGTTTTTGTTGGATCTTGAAGTGACCCTGGGATCAGTCTCCAATGTTAATAAGTCCATTTCTCTGAATCACTTTTTTTTTTCCCCAGAAAAAAGGGATGTAATCTAGCTTCTATAGTGTAATCTTCGAGTAATTCACTATCAGAAATGAAGTAAGACAGGGCAATCTTCACAGTCCTAATACTCCAAGTACTAACACTACCAGATTCAGTACTTGGGTATCCTGAGGGCAGCACTAAAAGGTTTCTCTGCCTGAACAGTTTAGTTTCTTCATATGAGAAGCTTCCAATAAATGATACTTCTTCTAAATGTGGTGTTTTGAAGTCCATGTCCACCTGGCCTCAGTGGCCTATATCTAATCAGAGAGTGGCATATTATTCACACTCACAGGCATTATCTCATTTAATCTTAACAGAAGATCCCCAGGTTAAACTGGAGTATGGAATTAATTATCCAGCCACTTATACAGGTGGTTCTTATGGAACAAGGTTAAGATTGTGGGTAAAGAAGCTGATAAGATACAAGTTGTGCCTACTCAGTGAGTAAACAAAGAGCTCATATTATATCAATCTGGTATTTTTTGGATGCTGGACATTTTCTATTCATATGCTTAGAAAATGTAATATTTAAGCAATGGGGTATAAGAAACCATCACTAGACAGAACATGAAAACACACATGCAAAGGTGCTGTATAATATTATCAAGAGCAACAAAAATTCTCTTAGATAGTCTACTTTTAAAGTGTTTATTATTATTTCTATTTCCTATAAGGCACAAAGGTTGTACGTGTGTGTGTGTGTGTGTGTGTGTGTGTGTGTGTGTGTAGGTGTCTCAGAATCTGTGAATTAGTGCAGAGATGTGGGGTAAGAAGTCATAAGTTCAAGTCATCATCATAGCTGTGTGACCATGGCCAAGTCAACAGATCTCAGCTCTCATATCTGTAAAATAGGGACAACACTTCTCTATCTTATAGGATTGCTTTATGATTAAAGAAAATGATGCAATGCAACTTTGTAAACTATAGAACATCTTAATTTAAAATCATTATTACTTGAAGCTGGTTAACAGTTTGTGTTTTTGCCTTTTGACCATCCAAACCCTCCAGAAACAAAGAGGTAAACTAAATTTTTGCCTTAGTAAAAAGTTAGTTAAAACGAATGCTAGTTTGTCAGTGAGTTCTGAGAAATGCAGACTACTTCTTTCATCTTATAACAGAAATAATTAAGAAGTGTCTGCAATTAGACTTAGAGATGTCACCCTTATTTTTCAACCTTTAGTATTACCATTAAGTGTGTGTGTGTGTGTATCAATATCACAAAGTGCAAAACATTTTGTTCCTGATCCATTATTGAACATACCATCTTCTTTCTAAAGGCCAGAGTGGGAGGCAAGGAAGCTACAGTTTCTCAATGGTCTATCCTGGGCAACTGGGCACATGGAGACCATGTAAGAGCAGGGATGAATGTTACTGAGTACTGTGTAAATTAAAAATGAAACAGAACTGCCTGTTCACTGTGAATGCAGTTCTGTAATATCAATGTATCCTATGTAATGAACAGCTACAAGGTAACAGGCCAAAGAATTAATCTTTTATGTCAGGCAATGGCCTGAAAATGCTCATTTTTGTCTGAAGTTTTTCCATAATGTTTTCATGTACAAAAGGTTAATTGTATGGTTTTTCTTTATGAAAAGAAATATTTTGCCAATCTGTTCCATGTCCCAGAAAGGAATGTTTGATGTATAAATGGCATTATTGTAGGTATTAGGGAATCTATGAGATCATTTTTGCTATTGTTGTTCCAGAAAACGGTCCTTTACATAGATCTTTTATATGATACCTTGCTAACGTATCGCACAAACTTGCATCTTTGTCTGAGAATGTCTTTGATGAGCCATGAGATAAGATTAGTCAAAAGATAAGCCATTGATCTTGGCTTCTGAGATGACTCTAAGAATGTCCATTATTAATATGGATGACTCAAGAAATAAAAATCCCACGGGTGTGAAGCATGTTGCAGCTGTAGGTATAGTAGCTTATGGAGGTTCTTTCAATAAACGGAATTATGAAGCATTGCATTTTCATGACTGACATTGCTATTTACATTTGGATGAGCATTTTTCTTCATAAGTTTCAAGAAATGACAAACTCTCTTGTATGTACATTTGTACATTTTGTGAGACCACTTTGAACGATTTATGAATTGTTAAAAGACCATAGGGATTTAGCTCATTTATAAAATTTTAAAAAATAAAAGCATTTAAAATTATTATCTTATTTTTGCTATGAAATGAAATCATGTAGTTTCACGCTTGTGTGTGACACAAGTCAACAATGTACCTTAAGTCTTTGTCATGGTGAAATTTTACTGCTTGGGAATTTTATTGCTTTGGAAACAATGGATCATTGGAATTGGATTTATTAGGGGATCATTATAATAATATTATCAGGAGAGAATTTATCTATATGAACTCTTGTAGGTTGAATTCATATTGATTTATATGAATTCTTTATAATAATAGGAATCACTTTTATTGTTAATATTTTAAAAAATATTTATGGAGTGGTCACAATGTGCAATTTTAATACAATATCCTAGGAAGATACTAAATCTATGACTATATATAAACATCATGATTTCTTATATGAGAATTTCTGCTTTTGTTTTCCTAGTCTTCTCCATCTTAATTGTTGGTAAACTTAATATAAACCAGAAAGAAAAAATTAATGCCTTAGACTTATCTCTGAAAAGGTAAAATGTTTTTCCATTTCTCCTGCTTGGGGAGAGATAAAGTCTGCAAATTTATTGAAGTATGGTCATTTTGATAGTAGTCAGCTGGCTTGACCAGCAGCCAGACTGAGTGCCAGCAGAACCGAACCTCTGGCTCTCTGGCATCAAGGGCGGGTGCCAGATTCCAGTGCGAACTATATTTAACAGGCAATTTATTTTAAGTTGCTCAGTTTCTCAGAGGTCACCACGGCTGTGAATTTTATAACTGGAAGATGATCTCCAGCCAAAGTAACATGAGCATTAACTTCTTCAGTTTCATTTTTCCCCATAGAAAACAAAGACCTTTTTTTGTCAGAGGCACCATGAGTCTCCCAGGTACCAGCAGGGTTTGAAATCTCGAGGTCATGTTGGATTCTTCCATTGCCTTGCAGCGAATCATTTACAGAGGTCTCTCCATTTATCTTTATCTCTGAGACTCTCCATTTCCACTGTCTAGTTCAGTCTCTTATCTCTTCACACCTGCATTACTGCAGCGGCCTCTGAGCCAGTCCTTCTGCCTTTGATCTCTTATCTCTTCAATTAATCCTGTAGGCTGCTGCCAGATTAATCTCCCTAAAATTGTGCTCTAGGTCATTGCCCTGTTAGGAATCCACAGGTCTTCCACATTACCATTCCTTTCAAACCCAAACTTCCCATTCTGATATTCAAAGCTTTCCATGCACCTTATCTAGCCAAACCTTTCTCTAATTTCTCTGTCCCAATTGAGTCCTTCCCACAGTACTTTTGGGCCTTTTGTTCATGAACATCCCCTACCTCCAGCCTATCCAAATCTAAGCATCCTTCTACAACTTAATATTATGGTTATTCCCTGAACCCTACTCTTAAAGTAGAAAGTCCTGAGCTAAGACAATGAAAAAGCTAATTCTTATAAATAGATCAAAACCAAGCTCCCTGAAGGAACCACTAGGGTCCACCTGTCAGCTCAGAAAGGGCAGGTAGGAAAAGCCAGGGCACAGAGACAAAAGTTTGGAGCCTATAAATGCAGGCTTCAGTCAAACTGGGGACATTAGCTGATACGAAACAGCAGTTTAGAATATCACTTAGAGTTTAAGGCTTCAGTTCAACAAGTATTTCTTGAGTGCTTTCTTGGCCTAGGTAGTGTCCTGGTACTGGAGTACTAGCAGTAAACCAGGCAGACATGGTCCCAGCCTTTATGGAACATATTTTCTATTAGGTAGTCAGATAATCAGATAATCACAATGAAGTGTGAGGTGAAGGGAAATGTATGGTAGGAGGACCACACCTAAATTTAACTTTTCTTTGAGACTCAGATCTCGATTTCAAGCTGTCCACGTGACATCTCTACTGAGTCGTTCCTCCTCAAACATGCGTGTTCAAGACAAAACTTATTACCTCCCACCCACCCCCTCCCCAAATGGAGTCCTCTACCAGTTTCTGATCTCAGTGATGGGCTTCATTAAGTATGCAGCTGTATAAACCAGACCCTTAGCAATCATCCTTGGTTCCTCTTCTTCTTTCCTTCTTCATAGCTAATTCATTACCAAATACTGGTAATTTCCTCTAAGTATTTCTCAAATCTATCTCCTTTTCTACATTTCCACTGCTTCCATCCTGGCCAAGTTCTCCTTTCTCTCCTATACAATTTCAGTAACCCAGATCTGATTACACCCTTTCCTCCCTAAAATCCCTCAGTGGTTTCCCATTTCTCTTATAGGAAAGACCAAAATCCTTGCCATATCCCAAGTGGCTTCCAAGGGTTCTGGACTCTACCTGCCTCACCAGGCTCTTTTTTCACTGCTCTCCACCACACTCTTCCTGTGTCAGCCACACTGACACTGATCTTCCTTCTGCTTCTTGAGGTGTCAGCTTTCCCCACCCCTTCATCCCACAGTGCCCACCCCACTACAAGGTTTTGCACATGAACTCTCCTCTGTCTGGAATGCTTGTCTTTCTTGTCTGCAATAGGGACAAGGTACCCTTTTCTCGCCTGTAGTTTCCTCATTAGGAAAGTGGAAACAAGTTCTGTCTCACAGCTAATGAAGAATCAGATGGCCAAATGCATAGAGAAACACTAAAAAAAGGACAACCAGCCCACACTGTAATAAATACTGTTTTTCTTCTTTGATGTACAAGGGCTGTTTGAAAGTATCCAGCCATGTAATATGAAGAATAGAGGCATTTATGGCTGGATTTTTTCCGGACAGCCCTCGTCCTTATTTCTGTCTGGCAGCATTACACCTTTTCTTCTTTTTGTAGAGCTTCACAAGCATATTCTAGAGAAGCATGTGCTCCTGTCAGACTCCTATCCATGGCATTAGTGCACTCCATTGTGTGCCCATTTTGTTCAAGGGTTCTCCGAGGGAGGCAAGATAGTGTGGTAGAAAAATGGGCAGATTTTGGAGCCAGAAAGACCAGAGTTCTTACCCCACACTCACACTTAGCATGATTTCATCACAAGCCATATGAACATGGGAAGGTCAGTTAACCTCTGAGCTTTGTGTTTCCTCATCACTAAGGAAGAGGGAATATCTCAGCTCCTACTTCATGAGGCTGCTGCAAGAATGAGGTGGGATGATGCAGGTAAAAGTGCTTAATAAATACCAGTGGCTGCTGCTTTTATAATGGCTGTTTAATTGGTTCCACATTCTGATTTTGTTCTTGCAAGGCTCCTGCACTCTATTTGCTTCTTGATTCACCTTTTAACAATTCATCACAGACCCCATCTACCCTGCAAAGGGGGAAACCCTTTGCCTTAGTCACGATGTGCCTTCCTATAGCCAGCATCCCGTTTGCTTTTGCAAAGAGTTTAAGCTACTTTCCAAAATTAACTTTCATTTCATATCACAAGGCTAAAAAAGTATATTTTACTGCTCATTCCACAATATTTGTTCCACAATATTTGTGTTTTCATTTATATATTTGTCTGATATGATTGTCATATATGGGATTTATTACAGTGTGGCAGATAACTTGATATAAAAATCTTTCATGCATGAGATCTTGCATAAAGTATTCACATTTTTTTCCACATATGATTCCAAAGACAATGCTCTACTTTGAACTCTCTTCTTGTAAATGTTGTGTAGAAAGGGCTTTGCCTCTCATTTTCTTCTAATTTTAAATGGGGCAGGGGCGAGGCAAAACTTCTTATAGTAGTTCACTGGGTGCTGGTTTGCACATGGTTCCATGAAACAAATTCTTAGTCAAATAGATTAAACCTTTGGCCTCTAAAACTTCTAAATCTATTTCCAACCCAAAACATACCTAATATTCTCACAATTTTGTGATAAAACAAAGCAAACCCAAACTATGGTGTATTTTTGTTACGTAGGCTTGTAATTCCTCTTTCTGGAGACTATTTTAGTGGAAGGAATCATTTTGTTCCTGATCCCCTTTGATCCTTTAATCTTATCCTCTTGGCTACCTCCCCTTGGGTTCACTTTGTTTGCTCACACCCCTTTGTCTTATGTTACTTCCTTCCCATTCTTTATCCTGGGTCCGAAACCCAATAGACTCCTGGGTAACAATAGGAGAAACCGCTGCTGGTCCTGGGATTGCCTTACATTCTGCTCAGCCCTGTGAGCCCCACTTCTTCTGCCTCACCTATTTCTCTTGCTTAATTTCTCTTTTTTCCAACTGTATTAGTCTCTTTTTATTCTTTTGGTAATCTCTTCCAGAGTTAACTATTTCCATTTGTAGGTGATGAAATGCCCAAGGAATCCACTTCAAATGTTGGCTGTGCTGTAAGCATGGTCTTTCCCTTCACTTCAACTTTGAATTAAGACTTTTCTGATCCTTGTTTCTTATACTCCAGTCCCAGAAGGATTTTCACTGTAGCATTATCTGAAGACAGTCTTACTTGTAGTAGTGGTCTACAACCAGGCTCTAGCTTCTCCAGGAACACTGCACAGGATGGATTTAAATGTGTACTAAACTAAGAGGCACACTCTCAAATGATTTTAAATGCATTTTGTTTTTAGACAACCTACATGACATGTTTTTCTTAAAAAGTATGCCACCACTCCAAATAAATCAAGGTCAAAATAAACAAAGTGCTCAAGGTAATATCAGTCCCATTTGTCCTAGTCGTGGTGTGTGGATGAAAAGCAGCAGCCAGTTATGATGACAAGTGATGGGAACTGTCAATTGTATTAACATTTTCCCATTTCTAAACCAGCCTTAAAGAAAATCATAGCAGGGGTCACACCATCCTCACTGTAGTTCAGCAGAGCAACAATGCCATCTGGATTCATGTTTTCACCAATAAAGAACTGCTAGTTTTTGAAATTAGCAAGGATGTCTTGATTTGTTCTGCAACCCCTGTCATAAAAGGCATTCCTCTTTCTGGTCTCTGTTCTTCAAGTTTCCCTTTGATTGATTTCATGTAATCTCTGATGTACTTCTTGTAGGTTTCTTTTGTGAAAGTGGTTTCCTGCAAATGATGGTTCATAACACTATCAACACCAGTGATTACCGTGCTTTCGGTACCTTCAACTCTCCAGGCCCTCAGCGGAGGCATTTCCACCAATGAGTGCATCATTAATGTTACCCTCTGCCCTACTGACCATCTTCCCCTTCACATCCGGGCACAGTCTATCCGTGATCCCCTGGATCTTGTACATGTCAGACAACATCTCATCATGGCCGATGAGGTCCCAGTAGATGATCATGATGGCAGCTGGAAGGAGGCACTGGCTTAGCAGGAGCTTGGGGCAAGAGGGATGAGGCTGGAGTGGTGCTGTGGGAAGCTTGCTTACTCTCTTTTTGAACTATTATTAGCAAAACCTACTCTGAAGAGTCTGAGTAAAGTTATGACATTTCACAGGGTCCAGGAGTAGGGTTTGTAGCTACAAAGCTGATAAGACAATAAGATGCATGGACAGATATCATTTCAAGTAGGAATTACACGATCTTCTTGGATTTTAAAATATATTCTTTACTCTGAAGATGAATATTAGCTAATTGGAGAATAGTGACAACACTAAAGATATGTTTAATTCGTTCATTTTCTATTTATATCTACATATTATTTTTGTGATTGTGCACATGCCACAATTAGCCTCTATAGTGTAAACTTGGAATAAAAACCAACATGTATTCAATAATACTCTGGTTAACTGAACAAACATGAATGTGTCATTCTCTTTGACAATCTTGAACTTCACTAATGACAGATGCTTGAATGTCATTAGTTACTATCAACAAATGAAGCAAATAACTTTTTCATAGGTCAATTTCTTAACTATTAATACTAAAGATGCAAGGGTATATAGGAAGGTTAAGTTTTGAGTTTTCATCAAGTCACTGTAATCTGACCGTAGTCATGCCAAAGGTTTTTTGGTGAAATACAACTCATTGTGAATTCTGATTACATTTCCTATTCCCTTCCAAAAACCAGAAAGGAAATTAAGTTATATTTGATTACATTACACAAAATCCAGTTGGTGTCTGGGCAGTCATGACCATGTCAGAAGTCAAGTGTGCATATTGTACAGGGGCTGGCTCTAGAAACTTGGGCTCTGGCACATGGGCTTGTGCTCTTATTTTTTATTGGAGGAATTTTAGGTATCAGGAAAGAGTTAAAAGGACACAAATGAACCTGTGTGTTTTCATTATGAACAAAGCAAAAATATATTTTGTTTATGTGGACTAAATGGAAAATTACACCCCTTGAAACATGAGTACAATTTGTTTCTTTCACACAGGAGTGTTACCAATTTCAATATATCAAGTTTCTGAAACTTTTATCAATGAAGTCAAGTCTATATGAATGGAGCAAAATATTTGAAAGATCTGTATCAGTAGTTCTCAACCATTTTTGATTTGTTGACTACTTTGTTTGTATCATAGAAGACTAAAAATTTTGATTTCTCAAATGCACAGGGCATACAAATCACTTGAGGATTTTATTAAAACAAAGCTTCTGATTAAATAAGACAGAAATGGGGCCCGAGGTACTGCACATCTCAGGAGATGCTGATGCGGATGGTCTGTGGAGCACATTTGAACAGCAGGGTAATATGGCATGTGGCCTCCTAATGTCATCTGCCCCAGGTTGTCAGTAGAGTTACTAGGCAGATGTGAGCTGTTTCAATTAAACACAAAAAAGGCAATTCCTGATTTTTATTTCATATTCTAAGTATATCATTAGTTCATACTGGAATGCAAAGTATGGATTTTGTTATAATTTCATGTTTGAAAAGAGTGCAGGGTAATATCTGCAGATCATCTGAAAGAATGCTATAGGGCACTAGTTTTCCCAGTCTTCAGTGAAGAAACAGTTAATTACATAATTAACCAGTGAGTGAACTCTGATACTTAGGTTCCATTTTCAGACATTCTGGCTTTAATTGGTCTGGAGTTCAGTGTAAGCTTTGGGACTCTCCAGATAATGCTTTGCAGCCAGGGCTGAGAAGTCCCTCTTTAGAAGTTGTAAAGCCAGGCAAATATATATATAGGGGTAATGCACTCACTGACTCATGGATGGCAGGATGCTTTTTATAGACTGCATATACAATGCAAGGAAAATAATAATGTGGAGAAAAACAGAGTAAATTCAAGAGAGAGAAAAGGAGGATCCATTAGAATAGGGCTTAAGTGAAGTTCTAAGGGTTGCTGCAGTCTGAGATCTGGGTAACTAAATGTAGGCCTCCCAGGTGTTGGCAGCACGGATAAGACAGGTCTCACCCTCTTTGTTACTCATATTGATACAGAAGCAGGATGAAGCCTTAAGTATGGCATGGAAAATGAATGGAGAATGGATAAGAAAGGCATATTTGTAGTAACCATTAGACTCAAAACTAATGCTTTTTTATTTTAGAACTGCTTAAAGGAAATTGAAAAAATACTATTAAACACTTTGAATCTGGGATAAAGGTAAAACTTTACAGGAGTTTACTGTGGCCCAAACCACCAAACTGGGTAGAGGGCTCCTTCGGTTGGTACAATACGGTGGTTTGAGGTTAAGCCCATGTTTATAATGCTTTTTGTCAAATCTTAATTCTTATACCAAAGCAGCACAAAAAATGTAAGTGAGAAAAAGTGGCACAGCAGCACAGACTGCCAACATTTAATACCTGGCATGGGTTTGTCTGTATGCTGGCTGAAGAGACCCCTGACAAACATTACATAATCAGTAGATACAATCTAGCATGCATTGGGGGCCAAGTGTCTATCTAGATGCCTCAGTTTGAATGTGATAAGCATCATATTAGAAAGTTAACCCGTGGCTTTTTCACAGGGGACACACACTTATAAAGTTTCAAATGTAATTGTTTTTGTGAACTAGAAACCAAATGCAAGAGACACCTGGTGAATAGTAAATATCTAGAAGTAAGAAACTAAATCTGAACACTTTTATCAGAGAGGCACCACCCAGTTGGAGTGAACAAAAGATTCATGGTTTTCTTATTCTCAAAGGGTTTGCTTCTGTATGTGTTCTGTTTGTGATCTTCTTTCAGCTGATAGTGGCTTTTGGTTACAAAGTCTTATCCTTCTATCTTCTGCCTGCTTCACAGCTGTTTAAAGTTCCTATTGGTCACTGCTATTATCTCACTTTCATTTCAGCTACTAGATCCTGTGTCCTTACACAGACAACCCAACTGGAGAGTGTTTTGCTTCTCTGGCTGCTTCTTCTTTTCTTCAGAAAAAGGGTTATGCAACAAAGGAAGAGAGATACTGTGATGTCACTAAGTAGCTCCTGAAAATGCGACAGACTTAGCCAATGCCACAAAGGGGCTCTTGTGAGCTTATTTATCTATAGGCTGCTGAAAATCAAGGAAGTTGCTTTGTTTGACTGGAGTGAAAAGCTTAAAATGGTCTCAAGCACAGATTTGTTTTCATTAAAAAAAAAAAAGAAATCAAGGAAAGAATCATCTTCAAATCTCACATTCCTCGATCTTGTGTGTCATGTCAGTTAAAGGCTATTAGCAAACTACATGTAAGTATTTACTGTTGGATTTTTTTACAGTGATTTTCAATTAAAGTCTGCAATATTTATTTGTCATTTTTAATGTATTTATCTTCTTCATCATTTTAAACCAGAAGCCAGTAATTTGTTTGACAGATGAGACCTCCAATATAAGATGAGAGCATGTATTACACAAATGTATACTACAAATTGTGCAATATATTGTAAACACTTACACATTCTGATTAGATAAAGATGTACTAAGTACTTGTGGCATAGTCTTGCCAAATAATCACTGTAAACAACTGTTCACAACTCAAGCTCCAAAATACTTAATTATCTAATTTTTATTCATTCAGAAGTTTTAAATCAGTGGAAGGTGGAAAGTCCTGATGGAAAAGTTGTGGATTCAGAGTAGGGAACACCAACATCACTGCTGTGTATGTTTGTGTATCGGTATGTGTCTGTGTATGGTGTGTAGGTATACGTTCCTGTGCGTGGTTCATGAATCTGAGGTATGTGTGTGTGTGTAACTGCAGGATTGTTTGTATATCTGTGTGTGGTGATGGGAAAGCTTTTGGTTTGTAGACCTATACAGTAAGGGTTTAAGATAAACTATTAGCTCTTAGCTTATTGATTTGAGGACCCTGATGTACATGTAGATCTTAAAAACTTAAGTCTTTATTTCACTCAGCAAATTTCATTACAAGGCAGCTCACATAATCTAAAAACAGAATAAATTGAAGATGCCAAAATGTCTAGATTATGACACCCGTTTTTCTAGACAAAAGGAGAAAATGTTATTCCTGATTTGAATTCAGGAGCTAAAATATTACAAGAGAATGTAGGACAAAATTCTGGAAGTACATGTTTTGTCCTGAGATACCTGCACATATAAGAAGCTTTTGACTACAGGTGTTATGATTAAGCCTCTGCCCTGAAACTCCAAACTCCAGCACTGGCCCCTCCCACACATACTGCTTAGGGAAGATGTGAAGAACTAATGGGAACTTCTAATGGAAAACTCTCTTTCACAACCATTTCAGGTAGGGTCCCCACGAAAGAATTTACTAAAATGGTCATTTGGACATTTCAATGCTCCTTCCTAAATTGATCCTGAGAATATTTTGCAATTATAACAATACTTACAGGGATTGAAGGCTCTGCAAATTCTGTAGTGCTTCCATGGGTACCTGCCTTAGGTGATTATTCTGTAGCATACTGCACATTAAAACAAAGGAAGAAAAACAATAAAGAAAATTAACAACAGGAGAGATCTAAGGTGTCAGAATAGATAAATACTATGCCTGCTTGTTACATCAGCACATTAAAATTACAAATTATAGAACAACCAACCTGGAGAACCATCTGAAGTCTAGTTGGACCTAAGTTTTATAACTAAGGATATAAGAAGAAGCCACATTGAGACTGGTAGGAGAGGCAAAGATGGGAAATGGGCTAGCCCCAAACCTCCACGTGGTGGTTGAGAATCAGGAGGGATATCTCAGCTGTGGAGGTTTTCCCCGAAGGAACAAGGGGACCCAGTCCCACACCAGACTCCCCAGCCCAGAGCACTGGTATCAAGAAAGAGAGTTTTACAACATCTGACTGTGAAAAACAGTGGGGATTCTGGCTGCTTGGGTGACATGGAAGGCTGCAGGAAACCCAGACATCCTCTTAAAGTGCTTGCACACAGACTCAGTCACTCATGAGCACTCACCTGGGGCTCCAGCAGAGAGGCGGTGATTCAGGGGGTGTTGGAGGTATACAGAGGGGCAGACTGATGTGTGCAGCTTTGGGGCAAGGGCTGGAGGACAGTCACCACTTTTCCTGAGTGGGGTCCTTCTCCCATTCAGCTGGCAGGCAGGTGCCATCTTTCCTGTCTTGCACCCTCCCCCATCACAGTCAAATCTGAACCTGATTGGTCTGATGTGTTCCATAAGCTCCGCTTATTCCACCCTGCTGACTCACTTGGACCCCACTGCACCCAACTCCACCAATGCAAGAGACACTTTCTCTGGTGAACAGCCAGCTCCATTCACATTGTAATCTTTCTTGGAAAACTAATAGAGTTTTCAGGCCTTGGGTGGGTAGTGATTGGCCTCAGGATACTTTGAAACTTTTGCTGAGTAGCTCCAGGCACAGCACTGGCACCAAACCAAAACCTGCAGGAACACCCAGCACAGGTGACTAGGGAGACTATGCCAAGATCCCACAGGGCACCTACTACATAAGATTACCCAGCAATACCGGGAGACAGCAGATCTACCTAATACATAAGAACAAATACAGAGACATTCAAAAGGAAGAAACAAAGAAATACATCCTAAATGAAAGAAGAGCAGAAAACTTCAGAAAAATAATTAAACAAGATAGAGGCAAACAACCTATTAGATACAGAGTTCAAAACAATGGTAATAAGGATGCTTAAGGAACTTAGTGAAAACTTAAACAAAGAGATAGCAAGCATAAAAAAGGACATAGAAACCATAAAAAAGAAACAGGCAGAAATAAAGAATACAATAACTGAAATGAAGGATGCAATAGAAGGAATCACCAGCAGATTAGATGAAGCAGAGGATCAAATCAGTGACTTGAAAGACAAAGTAGCAGGAAACACCCAATCAGAACAGCAAAAAAGAATCCCCCCCCCAAATGAAGATGGTTTAAGAGACCCCTGGGACAACATCGAGTGTAACAACATTCACATCAGAGGGGTACCAGAAAGAGAAGAAAGAGAGGGATTGAAAATTTATTTAAATATTTAAAGATTGAAAACATTCCTAACCTGTAAAAGAAATAAACATAAAAGCCCAAGACACACAGAGAATCCCCATAAGATGAACCCAAACAAGTCCACACCAATTCACTTTGTAATTAAAATGGCAAAGGTTAAAAACAAAGACATAATTCTAAAAGCAGCAAGAGAAAGGCAACTAGTAACTTATAAGGGAGCTCCCATAAGACTGTCAGCTGATTTCTCAACAGAAACTTTGCAGGCCAGAAGGCACTGGCAGAAAATATCCGACATGATGAAAAGTGTGGAAATAACCAAGATTACTCTAACCAGAAAAGTATTCATACAAAAATCAAAAGACAGATAAAAAGCTTCCCAGACAAGAAAAAGTTAAAGGAGTTCATTACCACCATACCAGTATGACAAGGAATGTTAGAACAACTTCTTTAAGACAAAAAAAAAAAAAAAAAAAAAAAAAAAAAAAAAAAAAAAAAAAAAAAAAAAAAAAAAAAAAAAAAAAAAAAAAGAGAAAGGAAAAATTATGAATAATAAAATGACAATAGCTATATATGTATCAACAATTACTTTCAATTTAAATGGATTAACAGCTTCAGTCAAAACACATGGAGGCTATTGTGCTATGTGGAGTGTCAGAGAAAGACAAATGCAATTTGATTTCTCTTATATGTGGAATCTAAAGAACAAAATAAATGAACAAACTAAATGCAAACAGATCCATAGATATAGAGAATATTTTGATGGTTGCCAGATGGGAGGGGAGGTGGAGGTGTGGGTGAAAATGGGAAAGAGGTTAAGAAGTACAAATTCATAGTTATGAAACAGCTACAGGGGTGTAAAGTATAGGATGTGGAGTACAGTTATATTAATATTGTAATAACTATGCACGGTGTCAGATGGGTACCAGATTATCAGGAATGATAACTTCGTAAGTTATTTAAATGTCTCATTACTATGTTGTATATCTGAAACTAATATAATATTGTATGTCAAATGTCACTGAAAATAAAAAAAAAAAGAAGTTAACAATAATGAACAATAACTGGCCAAAGCAATGCCAGGCACTGTTCTAGGCGTCAGGGAAATACAGAGCATCAGACAAAACCTTGGTCCTTGGGAAGCTTAAATTCCTGTGGGGAATGATAGATAATTAAAATGAAGGAATGAACATATAATATGAGACAAGTAATAGGTACTATGAATAAAAAACAAAACATGGACTTGGGATAGATAATAAAGGAGTGCTATTTTTATCTTAACGGTGGTCATGGAAGGTCTCCTTTAGGAGCTGATATTTGAGTAGAGAGGAGAATGGAGTCAGGAAGCAAATCATGTGACCATCTGAAAGAGTTACTGAGGAAGTGGGAGGAGCAAGTGCGAAGGCCCTGAGTCTGAAGCTTGCTCGACTTGTTAAAGGAGCAGCAAAGGATCAATTGTGACTAAAGAGGAATGAGTGAGAGCAAGAGTTTGGGAGAAATCACCTGAGGCCTTCTAATGAAAGACTTGCAGGTCACAAATCGGCTTTAAGTTTGATGAGAAACTCTTGTTGAAGGGTTTAAGTGGGAAATAATGTGATCTTATGTTTTTAAAGGATCACTCTGGAGACTATATAGATTAGACAAAATAGTAATAAGGATAACAGTAGGAGGCAATTAAAGATCTCTATTCTTGATGTAAATTAAATTATTTTTGTGAAGTACTGCACTTTTACTTGCGTATGTTCAACAGTTCTTTTCAGAACATGGGAACTACAGAATGGAAATACCTGGCAACAATACAATAAAAAAAATATATATATCATTGCTAGTGGGGAAATAGCATGGAAAAAATCCGATTAGATTTTCTATAATTTGCTACCTGTATTCATAAAATAACAATAATTTTGTAGCCTCTCCCACCCCCTGTATTTCGTGGTCCATGTAAGCTAGAAGCAGAAGACCACTTTAGGAAAACAGGCATTTTAAATCAATATTTCTACTTATTAGGTCACAAACTTATATTTGGATTTCAGAAGAAATTTGCCTGGTTCTCTCATCTCCACAATTGAAGATTCTTTACATTAGATGACTGGCTGGGATTCAGCCCCAGGTATGTCTAACTCTAAAGTCTGATATACTTTCAATGGCATCTTGAAGCGTTCTCTTGAGAAATAGTTGCTGAACGTACAAATTCTCAGGTTGGATGGTGTATGGTATGATTAAGGTTGGCAAAGAGCATGTGTTCTTGAATCCAAATAACTCTCCTGCCATTAGCAGTGTGGCCTGAGGGTGATCTTTCCAAGTTACAGTGACCAGTAATTATAACCACCTCCCTTAGGGCTTATTGTGACTTTTCAGTGAGTGAAAGTACATAGAACACTACCTGCTGCATGGTAAAGCATTCAATCAAGTTTGCTCTTTTCTTGTATGAAATGATGAACCCTTTTTCAAAACTAATGATAGGGTGAGATTGTACTGGATGTGACATTTTAAATGAGTAAAAATCAGCAACAACAGCAACAACAACAAATCTATGCCAGTGGTCCTCAAACTTTAGGGTTCATCAGAATCCACTGGAAGGATGTTTAAGTCACAGTTTGCTGGGCTCCACCACCAAAGTTTCTTGTTCAGCAGGTCTAGGTAGGAGCCAGAGTATTTCTATTTCTAACAAACCCCCGGGTGATGTTGGTGCTACTGGGCAAATCACCACACATTGAGGACCACCCTATGCAATGCTAAGTATTTCTAATACAATATTTTCACCTGAACTTGAGGCTCCATGGTGCTTGGAGATAAGTCCTAAGTTTTAAGTTTTTGAGATCAAACCATTTACCTTCCCTGACTGTTGGCTTTTATCTGTCTAATGGAATATAATAATACCATCGATTAATCAGGTGTTTTGAGAGTTAAAATATGAAGGTGTTTATAATACTTTTATATATGCAAATACAAGCTCATATGCAAATAAGATGTGAAAAAATTTTGGAGATTATAATATGTATGCTTTTCTTACCATGGCTAAGTTTCTGTTTTCTAAGAATATAATTCTTAGAAAATTATTACAATAATTTTACTCAAGTAATTTCATTATGTTAAACTTGAATTCAACTAACATTTCACAAATTAAGAGTCTCAAAATGTATTGATTATTTATGAACAAAGTCAAGTATAAGGGAGATCTCACACTTCACTTATGTTAAGGAATCGGCAAAATTGTAGCTTGAATTCAATATTTTGCATAATTTACCTGAATATTATAAGTTTATATTTCTATGTTATTTTATACTTTTCCAGGTAGTTTTAATATAGTAAATAATTTTAACTTCATTAAAATGCCTTCTAAGTCACTCATTCAATTATGAATTTAAATGTAATACAGATTATGGACTTAATTGATGTCTAAACTCTGCAGGTAACATATTATTGGTACAAAGTGTGTATTGAATTATCCTTCTAAGCTTTGCTAGCCAAACAGTGAAACTAATGAAATGTTGTCTTCCTAAACCATTGGAAAACTGGAGTAGAAGTTAAGAGATATTTAGATGATTTTCCTTGAAGAGTTGCAAACTTTCTCAGTAGCTTTATATATCTGGCTTCAGAAAATGGAACTTAAACAAGTTTTCTTAATGATAACTTTTAAAGCTACCCCGACCTACTTCCTAGCAATTTAATTTTTCAACTACTTCTACAGTAAAACACCACAACATGATTTAAGTCCTGATCTCATCCTAAATAAAGAACTTTTGTTTAATTACTTTCCAGTGACAAGATAAAAACAAGTTATCTCCATTATATCCTTACAAGTCCCCAGTGAGTTAATTAGAAATTTTAATTTTTGCTTAAGATATTCCAGTTGAAGACAAAACAATTAAAGGGTTTACAGCACTATGGAGTACAATTAAAACAGAAAGATTTCCAACATGGCTGCTGACTTCTTTTGCAAATTTTTTTATTCAATACATTGACTATAAGCAGAATATACAAGTGCTGTCCAGAAAGTTTCCAGCCATGTAATATGAAAAATAGAGGCATTTATGGCTGGATTTTTTTCTGAACAGCCCTCATATGTGAAATGAATATGGATTTAACCACTTATAATAAATTTTTTTCCACTTACATATGGGGAAGGAAAGAAAATGAAACACTTTCTCTGGAGATAAAAGATGACTTCAGTTTCTTCTTTCCCTTAGGAGCTTTAAAATATTCACATCCCTGCATCCCCATACTACTCTAATAGTACAATTTTTTTGGTTATTTTTTGCAAACAGGACTAAATAAGAAGATAGTGAAGCAGAGGAAGATGAGATATGTCAAAAGGAAATTGGGTAACAATCACTAGCTTGATTGTTAGATATTCCCTCTGCCTAATTGTCCTGTGTTTAGATATCACATAACTATTGAGGCTCTATTCTGGGCCTATGTGGGAATGAGAGAATTTTGGCTAATTGTGACTTTTCTATGGTTAGTTTTACCTATCACCTCCATGAAGCTTTAGTTGTGCTAGTGGGTGCCTAGAAAATGAGCCATTCCTTGACTGAATGGCCTACTCAAGAAAATGAACCTTTGTTGAGGATAGCCTGGTTCAGAATCCCAGTGGCCTAGGTATTTTGGAATACTGAATTAATAACTTATTTTTTGTGAACGCCAATATTTACAGGTATAATAATCTTACATATTAGTGATCTTCTAGAGCCCACAGTAACAAGATTTCAGATATAAAAAAGTCCTAGCTAAGGATGGAGGTTGCTACCTTCATTGTCCATCTTAATGAATTGTATTACTATTATCTTTATTTTCTTTTACAATGTACCCTCCTTATCTTCCTTATACTGGTCAGGGTCCTAGACAAATATTTCTTTTATATTATCTTTCTCAGCATGCTAGAATATAATTGATTATGTCTTTCTCTCAACGACTTTTGGACTTTATGAAGCATATGAAAGTTTCCATAGGGGTAAGGACAGTCCTGTCTTGTTTAGCATTTTACCTCTAGCACTGTTGTTCTCAACAGTATTGGACCCAATTCTCTCCTTAGTAATAAATATTTTGTAATGCCTCATCTATTATACTTACATAAAATTCATAAAAGTATAATCTGTCTACATACATTTCAAAGAAAAAAGTCAATATGAGATTCTGCTCTAACTGTATTATAAAAGAAAAACAAAAATAATTTATAATAAAGTGATATATGTATTATTTTATACATGATGCTCAGATGTGTCCACTCTAGGAGATATTTTTTATGAATGAATCTGATGTTTGCCTCAACTTTTAGTGAATATGGATGGGTGTAAGAGAAATAACATGATCAGAAGTTATTCTGTACAAGGACAGGAAAATGAGAGTAGAGGTGTAGACTGATCCTAGAATAAGAACTACAGTTAAGGAACTTATTATATATCATGAGGGAAAGAAGTAAATAACACTTATTAAAATGAAGATAACATTCCAGGAGAAATTATAAATGTTGTAGTGGAGAAAATGAAGTGTCACTCTTACAAATGAACATGGGTATTCTCACAAATAAGTGCTTTTCGTAGGTAACAATAGTGTCCACATATTTCTCTTTCAGGACAAGTGAGGATTGAAATATCACAGAGGGTATTTATCCTATCTTAGAATTCCATCATACAGGTATGCTGAGGCAATCATTCGTTCTCAAGCACTTCAAAGAGGCCTTGGAGAGCATGTGGTCAGTGGGGCATTGAGGCCCAGTCACAAAATCACCCTCACAGAAGTCGAATACTGAAAAAGGAAGATTAAAAAAGCAACAGGCATCCCCAAGTAAATAAATTATTATATAATTGTCACAATATAGATTTTGCTCTAAAACATTTAAAAGGCCATAATATATAACATTCATAAAACAACTTCTATTAATGAAATTTAATGAGAGAGAGATGTGTCCAAATAATTCAAGAGTGGCGGGGGGAATCAAACCCAATCACCTAAGCAGACCAAAAATAGTTCTGCTGTTGAATTTAACCTTTAACAAAATGTTAATTTAATTATAATTATTTTAAAGAGGTTTCATATTCCATGGTTATACATATTTAATTTGTTTTGCGGTGTTTGGAGTATTTGTTCTGCTGCACTAACACCATTTTCAACTAAATACTAAATATGTGGTTAGAAGTCGTACAATACCTGGAATAGACAGTATGTAAGAGCTGAATTAATTATTCAATGGTTTTGAGAGAATATATTTATTCCATCTAGTTTTTGCTGTATAAATTATTAGGCTCATGCAGAACTTCTTATAAAACCTTTCAGTATAATTAAGGATGAAAGTTTTATTAATTTACAATTGGTGTGGAGGGACATTCAGAAGTCGAGTATGGTGTGGTGGAATTCTTTATTCTGGGCCGTGCAGCACATAACAGGGCAGTTTACTTCATGTTAATCATCTGGAAAACCAAAGATGCCCTCACAAATTTCCAAAACTTTCTATGGCAGGTAGAACCACCATGGTTGAGAACAATTGCTGTAACAGTGAAATACTTTTAAAATATTTGACAATTGAATTTGCCTCTTGGATATTAATATTTAAGTTAGCAAATTAAAGGAAAGAGTGGACACAGTTCTTAGCAGGGGTCATGCTGCTCTTAAATTCTCCTCACATTGACAACAACCTATTAATAGCTAAATTGCAAAGTCTGAAGATGCCATGCCCTTGCTTACATCTCTTCCTTGGCTCCACTTTATGCCTAGAGCGTAAGAATGTACAAGTTTTTTGGATATGACCTACAGGATCTCTTTTACCAGGACCTTTTCGATCTCTCCAAGCGCTTCTCCAGATACTCTCCACCTTCTCCTAAATGCTGGAGTCCCAACCTGCTTAGAGCTGCCTGTTCATCCTAGGTACTTCTTGCCACTGTGTCTCAAGCACCTTGTTTGTCTGGTTAATTCCTAGTTGTGCTTCAAGATTCAGCTCTGATGTCATCTATTCAGGGGGAATAGCGATCTTAGGGAGTTGAATCTTAACCATCAGACTCGACTAAATACTTTCCAACCTCTGTAGTGTCACAGTGCCCTGCATACATCACTTCTGATCCCGCAGAGTCAGAAGTGATCTATCTGTGTGTTTTGGTCCCACTATCTTGATTCCATAATCTACCACTAAATTATAAGCTCTTTAGGGCAAGATCCATACTTATTGATCATTGTATTTCCAGCAGTAGTTTGTTCAATGCCACTTTGAGTATCACATTCAATAGGCTTTGCTGAATCCCTGACTGTGTAGAAGACAGGAGACACTGGTTAGTGAGAAGAGGATCATCGAGTCTAACTAAACACCATATTTCTTTTTTTCTTTTTCTGGTGGAAAGGGTACATATAAACAATAGGTTTGGGAAATAATCTATGATTTTCACTTTAAAATTGTAATTTAAAATGATCAATTCAATGTTCCCTAGATAGTTCAGGCAAAATGTACCACAGTAAACAGCAAAGTGTGTGCAGAAGTCTTCTAAAAACCTGCCTGCAGGTAGAAGCCCACATCAGGTACGAAAGCACAACTTTTCTTCTTTAGAATACAACAGATATTCCATTATACAAAATGAAGAAAAGGTTGCTAAGTCTAGAACACCCTTGTTCTCTTTGTATCACCAATCTGGATAATTTATTCAACAAAAATTTATTGAGCGTCTATCACTATGATTTAGGCAATGTTCTAGGACCTGGGGATAGACCAGTGGTCAAGACAAACAACATCTTTAATTTCATGGAACTTTAGTGTAGTAGGATACAATTAAAAATATATAATGGTATGATTAGAAAATTTTAAAATATTATGGTAAAAAAATTTACACCAAACTTCAGTAATTCAAGCATAAGAAGGCAAGGGTTTAAAATTATAATTATATATGATTATAATAGATAGTTTATATCTAATTCATAGATATTAATGTTATATAATTTATATATATTTATATATAATTATGATGGCTGGAGATACATTTAGCATGCAGACATGGAGACAAATACACTCTAGCTCAGTATATCCAATTTACATTTTGTTATGTGAATTAAAACAATTGATTTAGGTATAACTAATTTAACAAGTATCCAGAGTACTTAGTGGTACATAGCTTGACGCAGGAAAACCATCATCTTAGTTATCTTTTCTAAATTTGACATATGTGATGTATTTTTAATGGTTCCAAATATTTTGCTGCATTCATAGAGAAATAGGTGTATTGGAGTTGATGCTACAACTCAGAATTCTACTACATGATGAATCAACATTAGGATTTGGCAATATGACAACTTTAAAATATTTCTGCTAAATAGCAAAAATAAACCAAACCCAATCACCTAAGCAGATCAAAAATAGTTCTGCTGTTGAATTTAACCTTTAACAAAATATTAAATACATAAATAAAACTGCTTTTTAAATAACCCATGTATTCCTCAGGTCAATAAAATGTAATTTCAATTAAGGAGAAATGTATCAAATGCCTTTATAGAGTTTATAATTTTTGTATCAAAGAAACAAAATAACATCAGGATATTTATCTCTGAGATAAAATATTCCTGATATGACTTTCAACTTGCATTACCTATTTTCCTTACATGGGTGCCTCTTGTTTTCCTACACAGAGTAAACTGAAAATAGAGTAAGCAATGGGTACTAGAAGGAGGTAGTCAATAGTAATGAGTTTTCTGATAAACAAATTGAGAAGTTGGACATTAAATAATAAGAAAGCCCACTTTTACAAGTCTCAATGAATTAATATTGCTCAATTAAGCAATTGCTCAGTGCATCTATAATCAATAGGCTTTTCCACATCTATTCACAAGTGGAACATAAACTTGGTATTTTTAAGCTGATCCTTATTCAGTGAATAATAAGGAAACAAACTTTGCAAATGGCTTGAAGATGGGATCACACTATGTTAGCATTATAGTGATTTATTCACTTGGTGATCAAATGATTCAAGAAATTCTCTCCAATTTCATTATATGGAAAGAAAGGAAAATTCTCTTTTAAAAGTTTGAATTGATAAGTTAGTTATTTAGAGGCAAACAATTTTCGATATTAAAGTTAGAAAAGAGGAGGTAAAATTTTTTCATGCACAAATTCAGCCAGGTATAATATTGCTGTATGGTACCAATGAAGGTAGACTTGAATTTAGATGAATTATCCCACGGCTCCAAATAGATTAGAGGAATTCAGTCTTTAAAAGTTAATTAGCATCCACTTATCACTAAAGTCAGAAACATAACAAATAACACCCGGTTTACTTACAGAACTTTAAGACTGTAAAGGCCAGCAAATGCTCCCTTGGGAATGTATGTCAAAGCGTTTCCGGCAAGACGTCTGGGGGTTTCAAGGGAGAGGAGAGAGATTGAGCACAGTTCTCTTCAAGTGGAATTCATTTAGTTGTTAAAAAAAATTCAAGTATGTTCAAACCACAAATGCTAAAAATAACTGTAAAGAACCATTCTGTTATATTTTGTGAAAATTTTCTGTAAATGTCTAATAAAAAAGTTGGCAAATGAAGTGCCTAAGAAGAAATATAAATGACCTATATTACAATAAGTCATCTAATAACTTAACACTATACATATACATACAAGTTCAGACAATTAATTTTACGAACTCATCCTAGAAAAGGTGCTACATACCTCATTGCTGAATATCATCACTACGGTCACCTTCCAAGTATTCCTCTTGGGAAGCTATGCCCCAATGCCAGTGCCTAGTCCACCCTTCAAAGCAATTTTGGAACTCTTTTTCTGGAATGGCCATCAGAACTGTCATCGTACGCAAACTCTGACAATTAAGTTCTTGAACTTGCCACGTTGGCAGCACTGTACAAACAACTTGGTAAGATGCCATAACTTTGCCAAGGTTATGACAGCTCTGATGGCCATTCCAGAAGAAGAGTTCCAAAATTGCTTTGAAGGGTGGACTAGGTGCTGGCATCGGTGCATAGCTTCCCAAGGGGAGTACTTCGAAGGTGACCGTAGTGATACTCAGCAATGAGGTATGTAGCACTTTTTCTAGGATGAGTTCATGAAATTAATTGTTCAACCTTTGTATAACTCTCCTTTCATTTTCTTTTCTACAAAAGCTAGGCAAGGGGATAGGGAGCAATGGGGCTATTATTACAGATAAGATGGTCAGAGAAACTTCTAAAGGGCATTTCAACAGAGGTATGAACCAAGCAAGTATCTAAGAGAAAGAAAGTACTGCAAAGGCCTGGTGGTGGGTAGTGCCTGGTATGGTCCAGAAACTGCAAGGAGGCAAGCATGGCTGGAGTGGAATGACCAAATGGGAGAACGACAGGGGGTGAAGTGGGGAAGGTGTCTGAGGCCATTCCTCACAGGGCTTTGGGAAGGGAAGTGATGTGATTAGGTCTGTGTTTTAAAACGGTCCTTTTGATGAGACCTTTTTAGAGGGGAGAATAGAGGCAGGAGCAGAAGCATGGAAATGACTGCAGTCAAATGGAAGAAACAGGTATTGCTCAACAGTGGTGGAGGTGGCGAGAAATGGTGGGATTTGGTGTAGAAGAAAGGAAAATCCAATACGACAAACCACTAGCATAAAGGTGAGATGTAGGCTGCCAGAAAAGAGTAACATTTTATATTTATGGTTATATTATGCATAATCCACTTGTATTTGATTAGTTATCCAAAGTACTATATATAATACTGAAATAAATAAATTGTGTATCGCTGTGCTATAAAAGAGTTGCTTATTGAATTAAAACAGACTCGGGCTTGTTTGATGGTCACGGATGGCTTAACTGGTCAGACTAAACTGACTAGTAACTGTTATTTCCGCCAAAATGAACTTAGCTATCCTGTTTGCAGTCATGACTTCAACAGTACCTTTTAAAAAATCTCTTTGTTTCTTTTATTAGAAAAATCACATTTGTAAATTAATTTATTTCTTGCATTTCAATGCCTCTATCTTCAATCTGTTTTCTTTCTTTTTTCAATTCTTAATTCATTTTTATTGTTAAACTTATTGGGGTGACATCTGTTATCAAGGATTACATAGGTTTCAGGCATACAATTCTACAGTGCATTGTCAACTTGATGTATAATAAGTTCACCACCTAATGTGACTTCTCTTTCCATCACCTTATATTTAGCTCCCCCCCCACTCCCCTTTCTCCCCTCCCTATCCTACTCGTCCCCAAATAAACATTAAACTATTGATTGTGTCCATGGGTTATTTGTTTGTTCATTTCTTTTTTCTTTGCTTTCAGTTTTATATTCTGCGTATGAGTGAAGTCATACAGTTCTTTGTTTTTTCTGTCTGGCTTATTTCACTAAGCATGATGATCTCCAGGTCCATCCATTTTGTTGCAAATGGCAATATTTCATCTTTTCTTATAGCTGAGTAATCTTCCACTGTGTATATGTACCACAGTTTCTTTATCCAGTCATCTGTCGCAGGGCACGTTGGTTGTTTCCATGTTTTGGCCACTGTGAACAGTGCTGCAATGAACATTGGGGTACATAAGTCTTTGCGGACAAAGGTTTTCAAGTCTTTTGGGTAGATCCCCAGAAGGGGCATTGCTGGGTCAAAGGGTAGCTTCATTCCCAATTTTCCGAGGAACCTCCACACTGCCTTCCACAGTGGTTGTACCAGTTTGCACTCTCACCAGCAGTGTACCAGACTTCCTGTTTTCTCCACATCCTCTCCAGCACTTGTTATTCCTTGTCTTGTTGATAACAGCCATTCTCACAGGTGTGAGGTGGTATCTCATTGTGGTTTTGATTTGCATTTCCCTGATAGCTAATGAGGATGAACATTTTTTCATATGTCTGCTGGCCGTTTGTATTTCTTCGTGGGAGAAGTGTCTGTTTAGTTCTTCTGCCCACTTTTTAATTGGGTTGTTTGTTTTTTTGTTGTTAAGTCTTATTAGTTCTTTATATATTTTAGATATTAGACCCTTATCTGATGCGTTATTTGCAAATATTTTCTCCCATTCAGTTGGCTGTCTCTTTGCCTTGTTGATGGTTTCTTTTGCTGT
>PVJL010011253.1:0-43976 GCA_004026885.1 Lyroderma lyra
CATAGTGGCTTGAAACAATATGCGTATCTCAGTTGCCATGGGCCAGGAGCCTGGGCATGGCTTAGCTGGGTCCTTTGCTCAGGATCTCACAAAGCTGCAACCAAGGTGTCAGGTAGGCTGGATTCCCTTCTGGAGCGCGGGCTCCTCTTCCAAGGTCATGTGATTGTTGCCAGAATTCAGTTTGCCGTGGTTGTAGGGTTGAGGTCCTTGTTTACTTGCTGGCTGCCAGCTAGGGACTGCTCTTAGCTCTAGAGGCCACTTGTAGTTCTTTGCCTTGTATCTCTATCACAGACCCTTTGCTAGCATAGCAGCTACGCTTTCAAAGACAGAGCGTCTCTTCATCCAGTTTGCAAAGAGAGAGTTTTAAGTCATGTAATACAAGGACGGGAGGGAGTGACTACCCCACCATCTTTACCTAACCAAGATAGTGGCATCCCATTCCTTTGCCACTTGATGTAACATAATCAAGGGGGTGACCCCCAATCAATCACCTTCACCATATTTTGTCCGCTAGAAGCAAGTCACAGATTCTGCTCACATTCTAGGAGAGGGGATTGTACAGGATTATGACTCATTGAAGGTCACCTTAGCTTGTGTCCACCACTCCTGCCAATGGTTGTAGTCCTGATCTCTGAGTTTCACAGACTTTTGACCTGCTGTCAGAGAGGAGCACATTTTCTTCCCAACACAAACTCAGCTTTCTATCTGTCTGGTCACCAAAGCAGCCTGCTGGCTTCTTTTTCCTTCAGGATTTCCTAGACAGAAGTTAGAGAAATGTCTTCTGTGTTCCACTACTGGGACCCTGTCTGGATCCTTCTGGTGGTCACTTTGAAGCCCTTTGTCTTTGGACTTGTAGCAAAGAAAGTTGAAATTAGCATTGCTCCTTGCCCGTTGGGTGGAAGAGGAACTAGTTGTCACAGCATTAATTTCTCCAAATAATTCCTCTCAAATCTTCTTTCCTCTTCATATTCTGACTTCTTTGTGTAAATTTAATCTTATTGATGGACTCAAGAGTCAGGTAAGTGGGACTGGGTCTGGGCAAGCATGAGGCAGGTTACCGTTATTTTTCTTCATACTCCTTGTATTACTAATTAATTTTTTTAGAATATCTACCTGTATGATTTGGATTTTAAAGAAGATATGCTCAGAGTCACTATTTTCATTTTGTCCTCCAATAGGAATTTTTATTCTTTAGCGTATTCATCTGATAAGGGAGCATAGCAATTCTTTAAAATTTTATAAATAAAAACTTTTGGTAAAATGTTTTGAGACCCTCTAAGGAAATATGCTTTAAAATGTTGATTGTGGTGAGCCAATTTGTAATCATCAAACCTTCTAAGTGTTGAATCAAGTACTCTTTGTCTAAGTGATTTTTATCCCAAAGTTTTGGTGGATTTGAGATGATTTGGTCTCAGCTGAAAATGTATTTGCTGAACATGAGCTATGTTGATGCCTTGTATTTAATATGGCTTAAATCTGAATTGTTGATTGCATGCTTAGCATTCCTAGAAGTAATGCTCACTTTAGCAGAATACATATGTTCACTAATCTTCCTCATTATGCTAATCTTCCACATTAATATTTTAGGCATATTAACATGTAGACATATTGAACATATAGGCCATGCAGGATAGGTAATCAAAGCAATCGCTAAGGTGCCAAAAGTAGCATTCATAGCTGGGGACTAACTGGCTAGTGTCACATGAGGCAACCTGTGTCCTCCTCGATCATGAAGATTTAGCCAAAGTCACAGCAGGGATAGTCCCTATAATCAGCAGCTAGAATTGTCAGTGTCCAGGCTTGAGAGGCCCGGTGCTAAAGGAACTCCTTTTTGAGCTGTACTTTTCAACACTTCAAAGGCAAATTAGGAAGAAGCGGCAGCTCTTCTCATTAACCTTAATTATTTATCAATTACAAACTGACCCAGGCCATTTTTGAAACACACCACTAATTTTTGGTAGATAGTAGCAGAGTCCAACTGTTCGGTGCAGGTGAAGTTTAGCTCCTATCTCGACACCCTGATATGAGTTGAGAGAAATTCTCAAAGAAAATTCTGTGTCCCATGCAGACATTTGGTAACATTTGTTACTTGGATGGGCCAGGCCAGCTCTCTCTCCTCTTTAAGGCTGAGGATGCCCTAGCTCTCTGCCTTTAGGTGAATCAACTACACATTGCACGGAAGGTTTAGTTGAGGCAGATGCACTGATTTCTTGCATGTAGTATTCTGCTACCTTGAGAGGTGACATCAGGCAAACAGAAGTCTTTTGACCTTCCGGAAGAATATGGGACAGAGGGCACAGGCTACAGGTCATGCGAAATTCTTTTTATTGATTTATTTGTTTTGACACTTTTTATTTTTTAGTGACTTCAAACATTTTTTCCCATTACATTTGACATATGATATTATATTAATTTCAGGTATATAACAGTAATTAGACATTTATATAACTTATGATCACCCCAAAAAGTCTAGTACCCATCTGTCACTATGCATAGTTATTACAATGTTATTGACTACATTTCCTATGTGGTAGTTTACATCCTCATGACTATTTTTGTAACTGGTGATTTGTACTCCCTTATTGTCGGGCGGGGAAACTCTTTTATTTTA
This sequence comes from Lyroderma lyra, assembly GCA_004026885.1. Classification (NCBI taxonomy): domain Eukaryota; kingdom Metazoa; phylum Chordata; class Mammalia; order Chiroptera; family Megadermatidae; genus Lyroderma; species Lyroderma lyra. Next base: position 2,612 of record PVJL010011253.1, read on the forward strand.
GCTCTTCCATACAGCTGGAGTGTCATTAATTTAATCACTGAGAGCCCATTTCTAATATTTTTAATGCTAATTTTCTAAGCCTGTGGTGTGGGTGGAGGGAATGAACCCTGAAGACTTATGCTAGCCTCCTCTGGAGTGTGAACCTCCCGATTAACTACTAACTAACTAGCTTACAAACCATCCCTGGGGTGAGAATTTCTGCTTAGGAGAACAGACTACACCTAAGGCTTTACTTAAGCAAACACATGCTGTTTGTGCTGAATTATTTTAAAGAAAAACACAGACCTCATAACAATGCCCATTAGTTGGATTATATACGGTCACATTTTCTCCTCAATATCAGTTCTCCTGAAGCAGGCAAGCACATATTTGAAAACAAAACACTTGAGGGAATAATATTACGTTAAGCTCTCACACTGGAGCTTGATGTTTCAGCTGTGGACCAAGGGGGAACATAAATTTTGTTGTTTCACTTCATTCCTTTTCTATTCTTGAAATAAACTTGGCAAACAGACTGCAGACTCCTGGTCATCACTAAGCTCCCCCAAACCATTGGAAGTTCTTCATCTTTTCTCAGTGGCATTAGCAGAAAATTGATGTCTTTTACATGACATTAGTTCATACATAATGCCATCTCCCAAGTAAGAGGCATGTTCTTTGTTTCATGGCTCTGTATTCCCAGGTTAGCTCTAAGGGAAGAAATGAGTCTCCTTCTCTCTTTTTTTCTCTCTTTTTCTCCCACTTTCCCCACTGCCTGTCGTTTCTATTTCCAGCATTAAAAAAAAAATCTCTTCCAATAGAATAATTGATTGCTTGGTTCTTTGGATTAAACAGGACTGAACTACTTCTATAAAGGGAGTTAAATTTCTATTATTCTAGGTCGTAAGAAAGATCTTCTAGAAATAATAACTTCCATTGTTTCTGCTGTGCATGTTAAATATTATCAATCTACAAATTATCTGTTGGACAAAAATAGTGTATAGTGCCACCTTCTACTGAGTCTTTTCTTGGTGCCTCTGTCTCCTTTCACCAGGTGTCATGGATCATTAGTTCCTGTGCACAGGCACTTAAACACTCAAGTTGCTTTTGGACATTTATTTATCCTTTCACTCATCCATTAAACATTTACTGACCGCCTCTTGTCAAGGGGAAAAGGATACATATATCAATGAAGGAAATGTATCATGTAATCACAGTGAGATACTTAATGGTGGCTCTTTACGAGGCTGACCAGATGTACTCTTTTAAATGGAACAGAAAACAGTACTGTCATGTTTCAGATGGTATGTATGATCAGCCTACTGCACCTTGAATTTAGCCCAGTGAGACTAGGCTGACCATACGTGCCATTTGAAATAGGACTATACTGTTGTTTTCTGTCCCATTTAAAACAGTACATCCGGTCAGCCTGTCTTTAACAATAATACTTGAACATTTCTCTGGGGTTCCTTCCCCTACAGAATTGAGTATCTGGAGAATTCATGTTTACTCCACTTCAGAAAGCCATAGGTTAAGACCATAAACCTATGAATTAACCTTAGCCACCTTCCCTCTCTTCCTTCTTTCCTTTTTCCCTTTCAAAAAAAATCTAGGTTTGAAACTGTACTGATTACTCCATTAAGTGAAACAAGCAAAGATTTTCCAGCTGGTCGATTCGAAGTGAATTATATCAAGAAAGGGAAAGCAGATTTTCCATCTGGAAAGTACCAAAAATCTTGGACCTAGGCAGCATGGATCATCAATACAAACAGGGATGGATAAGACATCACGAATTTGGCCAAATCACATGTCTCTCCATTGCGCCTTCAGAAAAGATGGATAGAAAATATCACTCTGGCTCACAGAGAAGTTCTGTTGAGTAATAAAGTATGGATCCCGCACAGAGCTCAGCACAGAGCAGGTGCTCAGCAAATACTTGTTTGCTGAAGTCATGTTTGACTGGAATTGCCTCTAAAGCACCTTCATCTGACCCCGCAGTATTTGTGGACCAGATTCTGGACACTGTCATGCATTAGCTTTCTCAGAGTCGTGTCTCTATATAGGCAAACTTTCTAATCCTCAGTAAAATGAAAGATTACATAAATATTCAGTAACTTGAAGATTTAAGTAAGTAAATGCTCAGTGTCCTACCTCTAAGCAAGTCTGTGAATGATCTTGGTTTGCTCCTTAGAGATGAACCAAATGCTTTAGCTAATGGTGGACCATTCTCTCGCCCTTTGCTTGTATAGACCTGGACTAATTTAAAAATGAATGTTCGGGGAAGATGATCTCCAGCTTGACCTTTCTGAAGGCACAGGAACCTGGTGTTAGTGTAGTTGTTCATGGCTATGTGGATACGTCTTCAAGTAGGTGGAGCAGTGTGCCCAAGGAGAGGTCTTCCTCATTTTCTGGCTGGTTGTATTAATGCCCTTTAGTGTTTGCTCCGGTGTTCCACAAGTCAACGTCTGTGGGGTAAAAGGTACAATGGACAACAGGGAGTGGATTTTACCTTTTCTCTTAAACAAGCTAACACATTGAGATTCTTGTAACTAGTGAGTGAGTTAGGGTCAGCATGCAGCACTATGGCTAATCATATCGATTTGTAAAAAGCACACAGAAGTATTCACTGGGATGTACTGATGGCTGTGCTTACAAAATATGGTTGTTGTCTCTGATTTTCCTGCAGTCAGCTGGTTCAGAAGCTTTCAGGTTATGGATAGGTAAGTTGATTTATCAAGAACCAGTGGAAGGAGGGTGGTGTTGGTATTTAAATCTCATCTTGTTCGATATTAGACAGACATCTTCTCTGCTCTGAAAATTAATTTCTTAATCTTGTAACAGTGCAACAACATCAGGAGCTGAGTGGGAGTCGCTCTGTCATCCCAGAACTATCAGTAAGACCCAAAGCTGAGAATGTACCCCATATTCTAAGCCCTGAGAACTGCAGAACTGGAACTGGTTATCTCCTTGCACAGCTCAATGAAAAGAATTATCCTAGCAGACCTGGTATTACCACTCCACTATCTCTCTCCCCCTGCTGCTGATAAAAGAAAATTGAAAAGAAAAGCCTTTTTGAAGAGTGAAGTGTTTAATTCCTTTCTTCATTTCCTCTGTTAAAGTCAAAAGAAGGATATCTAAGAGAACTGTTAATAAACTTGAGGTTGGCTAATGAAAGGCACACTGACACTTTCTTCTCTGGTTGAATGTCTAGTTAGTTAGCAGTGCTGATGAACTATTTCGGAGCTGCTAGATTGTGTGTGTGTGTGTGTGTGTGTGTGTGTGTGTGTGTGTGTGTGTGTGTGTTGTGTTTCCACAGATGTTCGCATACATTTGCATTTTGGGTAAGGGACTAATAGTGGAGAAATCACTAAGATTTCTCATCCTCTAAATGACATAGGCCCCTTTTCAAGAGATACCGAGATAGTTCCCACATGGACCTGTTGGAAGTCTAGGAAGTGGCCAAAAAAGTTAGTTTGAGGGCAACTATCTCTAAAAGAATCTCCTGATGAGGGACAAAAGAATGTGAAACAACAATGCAAGCTGGAGTCAGCCAGAGATGAGGCCCCATTTTGTAAGAAATTGCCTATGTCTAGAGTCGCAATTTGGAAGGAGAGTGTTGGTGAGGGTGAAGCGTGTTGGAGCCACAGACAAGCAGGGATGGTGGTTAAGGGCATGTATGCAGCTCACTCTGTCTTGTCCCAACTCTAGATGAGATTTTGCAGGGAAGGGGAGAAAAGGGGAAGACAGCTGCTAAAGACCATGTCCCTAGGTGGGGGTAGGGAGAAGAATGTGATGAACTGGATATAACATTATATCTTAATCAAATAAAGCAACTAAAAACCGATAGAGTTGGGCTAAGAAGCTGTTGTTTTTGAGGATCTTGGTCTAGCATAGTTGGGTACAGTCGTTGGAAGAAAATAAAATGGTTTCATATTCATAGCCTAATGAGTTGAGACTCTTCAACACCCTCCTCTGGCCTTCTGGTCTACTGGTCTTCTTGCTATATAGTGCCACCGGCTAAAAGTTGTCTGTCTCATAATCCAACACTATTCAGAACATATTCAATATTTGATTCTACCTCTCCCATATCTCATTTATACAACCTTTGGGTTTTGAGTCAAATTTTACCTCTTCCCAGAATTCTTTCTTATTATAACAACCCTAGGACCACTTTTTACCCAATCTTTTCCCCAATTGCCCTCCACCATTTGGACATTTTCTGGAATCCATTCTTGCTTTTCATTCCAATAGACTCCGCCATAGATCAGGATCTCATTGAATCTTATCTCTGAAGGATTTCCACATAGCCCAAGGACAACTGGCTGAGCACCAGATGCATTTGGCAGGCCTTGTGCTCTGAAAGAGGGCAACAGGAGTGGTATGTTTTTCTAAATTGCACAAGATTGTTAGCTTACCAGGTATGCACCTGTGGGGTCATAAATGCTCAGAGGGAGTATTTTTTTTTTCTAAGTTGCATCAAGGTGACCCTGTACCTTTAATCATCCCTCTTTCCACACTGCTTCCTAGTTTCTTCTGACTTTAAATTATCCTGTTCATGTCTGGTTGACAGATCAATTTTTTTTTAAACTCAAGAAAATCTCTTTTTGTACATTAAAGTCACTTCAAAGGCACCACCAACATCATATATATGAGATATTGTTGTAGAAGGGCTGAGAAGAGACTCATCCTGGGTGTGTGGTGAAATGAAAACCTTTCTAGTACAGTGATTGTCTGACTTTAATGTGTATACAAATCACTACTGGATCTCATTAAAATGCAAATTCTGATTCAGAAGGTCTGGATGGGATGTGAGATTCCGCATTTCTAACGAGTGCTTAGGTGATGCTGATGATGCTAGTCCAAGGACAAAGTAGCAAGCAAATTTCATGTAATCTTCACAAAGATTCCTATGAGGTGGGTATTCTTTTTAATCTTAACTTATGAATGAGGAAATTAATGGTCAAACTGATCAAATAATTTGTTCATGGTCACACATATCTTGTAAGTAAAAGAACAGGGACTTAAATTCAAGTGTGCATGATTCAAGACCTCTTTTTAAGCACTATAGAAAATTCCCTCTAGGGGGTTGTCTGGAAGAGAATGGACTTAAGAAAAGAATTTTATTCAGGAAGTAAGACATACAAACTTGGTAATAGATTGGCTTTGATTTTCTCAGTCAAATTGGTGAGGAGGTGACAAGTTGGTGAGGAATAAGGGAGCCTGGGGCAGACTTAGGGAGAGTTTGGAAGGTTTAAGGAAGCCATAGTCTCCATGTGCCCAGAAATCAACAAGAGGAACAAAAGAGCTATCTGCAGAAAGGAGGACCCAGGTCAAGTTTGGTAGACTGACTTTGGCAAAGTGCTAACTCAGTGGCTCCCAAGCTCCACATTAGAATTACCTATACGTCTTTTAAAACTTTCAACACAGAATATATCCCAAATAGATTAGGTCACAATCTCTGGGGTTGGGACATAAACATCAATATTTTTTTAAAACTCCCAGATGATTCCAAAATACAGAAAATTTTGGAAACCACTATTGTAGATGATTTGCTTCTAACACTAAAAGGGCAAAGTCTTGAATTATTTATAAAGAGTCTAAGGAGCATTAAGTAATGGTTTTGGGGTTTGGCATAGTTCAGGGTTTGGCAAACATTTTTTGTGTAAAGCCAGATAATAAATCAAATATTTTAGGCTCTGTAGGCCAAGAGACAAAATTGAGCGTATCATAAGTGCTTATATAACAAGAGAGAAAACAAATGTCCACAAAATTTCTATTAATAAAACGTGAAACTTTATATGAGGACACTGAACTTAGAATTTTGTATGAGTATAATTTCTGTGCTACAAAATATTATACTTTTTTAAATTTTTTCAACCATTTAAAAATGTAAAAATCATTCTTAACTTGTAGGTTGTACAAAAACAGGCAATGGGCTGGATTGGGCCCCTGAGTTGAAGGGTTGAAATTTGCTGACTCCTGGTGCAATTAATAATACACTTTGAGAAAGTTGAAGAAGCCATCAACTGTGTGTGTTTAAATAAAAATATGTCAGTATTGCAAAGAGTGCTCTACTGGACTAACAGTAAAACGGGCCTTTGAAAAAATCATTGTACTTTCTCAGGACAAGGTGTAAATCGAATATTTGGAGGCAAAGCCTACTTTTACCCATATTTCTCATAATAAATTAAAATTAGCTGGCTGAAAATATGGACGAACTACACAGTCTAGTACTTGAGTATCGTGCTTTATAACTGATTCACAATACTTTAATGTAAAAATACCTTATAAAAATATGAATAGGGTTTTGTGTGTGTCATTTATTTACACAAGCATAGCTCTGCTTTCCCTCTTATGTATGAAAATGTTCAATTGCTGGCAGAAGTTACCCGAAAATAAAAAAACCCCTCCAGTTGGAGTTTGTCTGCTTTGAGAATTTGCCAGGCATTGAAGGGCGCCCTCTGCTGTTAGTTATATTTATTACAGTAAATTTTGATTTCTACTGTGTCGCGCCCTTCCTTGAACCTACTCAGGTTTTTAATGTTTCTGTTATGATTGTACATTTCACACAACAGAGAAAACATAAACCCCATGATGCCAGCTGGAACGGTTAATAACCTGTCAATTCTGCCCTTTTCGAACTATACCATAGCATGGGAACATCTGGCAGTTTCCAATTTCCATGTTAGAGTGGGGTTTTGACCTCTATTTCACTTTCAAATGGGTCTCTTTGGCAGAATAACTTCGCTTTCTCGATTAACTTCACCGTTGACACCCTTTACAGTGCATATGAGGCTTTAATCCTAGTGCTTTAGAAGGTAATTACGCAGTTGTCAGAGGAAACTACTCTCTCCCCTGCTTCTTTAATGGCCTTTGTTATTGTCTCCTATCCATTAACTGTGAAAGCTGCCTGAATCTTACTTCTTGGGCCCTTAAGTAAAAAAAAAAAAATCTGCATTTGTTGCATCTGAGGACTCATCTATTCTCATAATCTTAGTTATCATGTCTAAACTAATAACTTCTTAAGCTGTGTCATCTCCAGGGCCCTGGAGGGGGATAGAAAACAGGTGTTTTATTGGATGCCTGCTACATGAGCACAGTGGCGTGTGGTGTGTGTGTGTGTGTGTGTGTGTGTGTGTGTGTAATATAAAGTATATAATATAAAAATACATAGAAAACATAACAATGAAATATATGATATATTAAGCTATGCATAATAAAAATATAGATATAGATATAGAAATAGATATAAAATGTATCTCTTTGCCTCTCTTCATTCCCTGACATGAACCTATTTCCACTCCCTGGCACTCAACCCTTGGGAAATAGTTTTCTAGCATCAGTGATTCTGAATTCACGCCTGTGCTTTTCTGTCCCCACAGCCACCATAAAGACCTCATCACCTCACATCTGGATGGCGGTTTTGGCATTTTTGCTCTTCTTTCTAGCCTCCAGTATCTATTCCTTCTATCTGCGCTCATGATCTCATCACACCACTCTTCCTAAAGAGCACTTCTTTAATCATTTTTCTCCCCTTTAAGATACCTGCAATGGTTCTCCATTGATGAATGGTTCAGCTTCAAATGTTTCACCCTGATATCCCAGGTCCTTCAAATGCTGACTTTACCTCTTTAGCCTAATGCCCTGCTCTTAACAAGGCTCGTCCTACAGGCCAGCCTCCTCATTGCCTCCCCTTCTTTCCAACACCAAGCCTTACATTTTCACCTTAATGTCTTCTCACTTTGTTCCTGTCTGAGATGTTCTCTTCCTCTCTACATCCCAAAATTCAACACCCATTTTAAATACTAGTATTTCCATAAAACCTTCTGTAATACTCAGCCAACATTGACAGGACCATTTCTCAGCTATCTATGTGTATTTGGTATTTATTAGTTCCTAGCATCATAGTATTTTATTGTATTTAATGTGTATTCTTTTGGGAACTCTTAGTTGTTTTTTAAATATATCTTGGGTCATTCACAAGACTACATTTTTGAGGATAAGAGTATAGTCTGGTATTTCATACTGAGGTATCACATTGAGCTTAGTCAATTACTTAAACTCTCTGAAATTCATTTTTTTCTTCGGTAAAATGTAGGTAATGATACCTTTCTACCTATCTCATTTTGACACTTAAGGCTAAAATGAAATAATATGGAGAAATGCTTCAAAAGTTTTCAAACTCATTTGTAATCACTAATGATGATGCATAACTTGCTTTGTTTCCTGAGAAATCACCTAATACATGGCCATGCAATTTCTTTCTGAGGATACAACTAATCACAAAAGAGGGTCACAGTCACTAATGTAAAAAGGACACTGTCTCTCTGAACACATATCAGAGCTGGCAGAGTAAAAGATTGAGGTCAGTATCCTCAACTCAGTTCTTTATTCCTCTAATCCGTAGACTTTGATAGTGTCTATTTCCATTCATACAAAGGTTCTTGAGATATTAGTCTGTACCTCCTGTTTGTATTCTAGCAATCTACGGTCAAAACACACAAATATACAGAAATTGCTCTCTAAGTGTGATCAAAGACATTCTAATCGTTTGATCAAATAGCTGTTCTGCAGTCCTCATCCTCCTAGACCTCTCTATAGCATCAGGTGCCATTAAGCAGAGGTGTGAAATAAAAAGAAAGAGAGAGGTTTCTTTCGGTGAATGAGATTGCAAAGACAGATTTGAGTATATTATAATGAAAGACATGTCTACATCAATAAGTTCATAAACAACAAAAAGAGGGCAAAAATAACTTTGCAAATATTTGCTACGTTTGAAAATATTTGACAATCATGTTATTATTCCTCATATTTAAACCCCTAAAACAACATGAAAAAGAATAAACACCATAATAAGAAAATGGGCAAATGTCACAAACATACAAATCACAGAAGAGAAAATACTAGTATTATACATACAATATACTGTTTGACTCCACTGATAATCAAAGTCAGTGTCAGTTTTATATCCCATCTTTGTCCTTTTGAAATGTTTTAGAAGTTTATTCAACTTCTTTTAAACAGTTTTCATAAATGAACCTGCCCAGAGTTCTTTATGTTGAGCCCCAAATGTTGGGCCACCTTCATTACGCTTGCTTGAGGGAGTGAGTTGCGTACAAACTCCTTTTTTCCCAGGAATGTAATGTAATTAGGGGCATGTGCACCCTAATACCAATCCTGAAGATAGCCTTAGCTTGCAAAGGCATGTCTACATCAAGTTAATGCCATTAATAAAGTGTAGCTACCATCCCTCATCCAATAAAGAACAGAATCTAGGAAAGACGAACAAATCATGATGTCAGGTCTTGTTGAAAGAATGCGCAATGAATTGTTTAGAAAGGCAAAGAACAGACAGTATTTATTTCTGTCTAACTTTGTTTTGTGTCAATATTTTTGACTCAGTTTATAGATCTTCTCATGGATGTGTTACCATAAAGTCATGTTGCCAAAAACTTTCTTACTGCCTTGAACCATCTTCCTCCCTCTCCTCCTGTCCTGCTATATTATGTGATTCTATTTATATGAAATGTCTGGAATAGGCAAATCCATAGAGACAGAAAGTAGGTTGGTATCTGTCTATAGTTAAAGGGGCTGGGGGAACATGGTGAGTGATAGCTAATGGGTATGGGGTTTCTCTTGGGAGTGATGAAAATGCTCTAAAACTGATTATAATAGTTGCACAACTTTGTAAATATGCTGACAACTATTGCACACTTCAAATGGGTGAAATACATGGTATCTCTATGAATTATATCGCAATAAAGCTGTTATTAAAGCTGTACTATAAATGTAAGTCATAACGGTTTGTTCTTCACCAGAACCATCATATTGCACCAGTGTTTCTCAGCTTTTAGCTCTGAGCCAGAGACCAAAGTACACTTAATTTCCTGTGAACTCTCATAGCAAAGGTTTTCCTTAGGTAAGTTTTCACAAAGGAATTTATCAAGTTAGTTTTGTTGCAACGAATCATAGGAAAACTCCATGAGCGTTCCTGTCTGCAACTTAACCATAGAGTGGTAGCACGTGTCTATGGAGTCCTCCATGTCAGCTTCTCACGTGGTTGTTCACACTTATTGTCATCTGATGGGCTTTGCTCAATCAGTATGGAGTAAATACTGTCAAAGTGAACCCTTCCCAATTCTTGATTTTTCTAAGATAATTTACTAAGCTTCTAGGAGAAAGTCTGCTTTATGTCCAGGATACTGCTCTCAGAATCTATTTTGTTTGTGGGCACTTACGGCAATTTGCTCACCAGATTGTAATACGTTTGGTTTATCTCTCTCAATACGTTGCGAAGTCTGCAAGGATCAGAAGTTGTATTTTGTTTAATTTTGTATCTTGTAGTTTTCACACATAGTCAGGGCCCAGCAAGTGTTTTATTGAATGGTAAATCAATAAAATGCAGAAAACAAGGGAAGCAGAAATGTTGGCATTTACTTGATACATGGGCCACAAGGACAGCCGCTCTGCTTTGGGGGAATATATTAGTCAGGGCCTTGGCTGACTGGAACATTGATGTTTCTAGTATCCACAAGTTACTTTCAGGGGCTCATGGCAATTTGAATTTCATGAGCTTTGTCCAAGACAGGATAGTGAGAATAAATCTTGGTGAGACTGAGTCTGTTTGGCCACCTGTCAATGGCATTTAAAGTTAGTGTGCAAGCATCGGCTTAGCCTTTCATTGAGGAAAGAGAGGGGAAATAACTCATTGTAATTATATTCCAGATTTTGGAGATTCTAGAAGGCTTCCAGAAATATTACTTGAGACTATCAATGATCTATCCTACCAAAAGTGATAAAAAAATTACTGTAAGGTAAATATAAAATTGGGATTACTATACGATTAGGCAGATGAGGAGATGACTGCCGAGACAAATTGTTCTGAGACAGTGAGCAGAACTTCTCCACTTAGCAACCTGCAGTGTGTGTTGTGGCTTTGTTAGAAGCCTCGGGCACTTCCAGGTAGCCCATTTATGTGGGGTTGTCCATCTGCATCGCATGCCCTGAGGCTATCTACCATTGCCCAGTCCTATACCTGAAAGTGTATGGGTGATACCTGGCCCAAACAAGAGAACTGAAAGGGGTTAAATCCCAAGGTGCACAGGTCTGGCAGCAGAAGGGCAAAGTACAAATATAGTGCATTGGTTGGATTGTAAATTCGCACAGTTCACTGTTGTCTGACCCCTGCCTCTCTCCAATTTTTTTCACACCTTAGACAACAAAGTGATGTGTGAGGATTCCTTCCTCTTTAGTTTTCCTCCTCAAGGATGGATAAAACTTTATATTTCTTCCTTTATTATTTGGCTAGCTATTTCTAGATAAGCCCAGTGACCCCTGGACATTTGCCAAGTGGTCCCTGAGAGACTAATTTGCCTTTGAAGGCTTTCTCTTCCGAGTGTACACACTCGCTTACGGAGAGAAATGGTTTTTTGCTCGTTTGCATTGTTTGGACTTTGTGGTATGGCAGGGGTTAACTTATCCTGAGTCCGATCATCCATGTTGCCCTAGTAACTTACTTAACTTCAGGCATTCCGAGGAATTTGAGTTTCTTCACCACTAATTCTACTCTAAACACATACGTTCACTAGGCAGCCTCATTCTTTTATGATTTCTTTCTTAGTCAGAGCTCCTCACTGAACAGGGAAGCTCCAGGAACCAGCTAGAAATCAGGACGTGTTGGATGACAGAGGAGCAGGGTGCAACCACGGGCCTCCCTCTCTGATGTAAGTGAGCACACCTCAGTTCAATCCACTGATGTGCCCATGAGCTAGTCATGAACTTGAGCTGAGTGTTCCAAAGGATCGAAGCACAAGGCAAAGCTGGAGCAGCACCTGCTCATATGAATTCATCACTGACTAATATCTATTATCTGTCTAAGCACGGGAATACTAACAGGAGTGAGATCAATTTTTTGCCCTTGAGGCATTCATGATGTATTGAGGAAGACAGAAAAAAATGAACAACGGTGCTAGGTGCTATGCAAGAGGCCGGGTGTGCATACTAACAGGGCAGTGGGCGGGCTGGGAGCACCTCGCATTCCAGATCCCAGAGACCGAGAGACGCAGGCACGTTCAGGAAGCCCTCACCACCATCTGGTGGTTAAAAGGCAAATAAAACATCCTTCACGTGAATCTCAGCGTTTGGAGATGTGGCAGACTGATGTCCTTGAATCTCGAATGTGCTCAGAGATGAAGTCCCTGCTGATGCAGAGGAAGATGGCTTTGAGCCCCCTGGCAGCTTTGGGTCCAGGGAAGTAATCCCTGTTTATTTTCTCTGGAATCACAGAGAATTTAAGCAAAATCTTTTCATAACAACAGCAAAAACAACGGCTGTTCTTCTAAATAATCGCCACATTTCATATTCTCTGTTAGGTGCTTTTCATATAACTTTTATAAAAACCTTATAAAATAGTATTATTCTACTTATTTTGCAGGGGCAAATAGAGGGATGGAGAGTTCAACTTAATAATTTAGTCACTCAGGTAGTTAATTTTGGAGCAAGTGTTTTATTCTATGATATTCGGTGCCTTTATAAATCTCTGCTTTCAGTTACATTTAATCTGCAAATTACAATCTCTTAGTCTAATTTATCAATGCCTGCAAATACTTCCTGAATGATGTCTCTAGGCGACTTCTAAAATGCTTTAAAATGCATATTTAAAAATTTTTAAGAATGTGACTCATTAAACAATTTTAAAGAAAGGAAACAACATCAAAAAAGAATTTAGCTCTAATTTAAGAAATGGCAGCATAGAAGAGAAGAATTAGATTCTTATTGTGACTCTTGCTACAGAATTCTTTACCCCCTTGGACTTTAATTTCCTTCTCTGGAAGTGAAAAGTGGTGACTTAATCTTGAACTTCCCTCCCAATTTGAAGATTGTTTTATTTCAGATAAGGAAATGTGCTATTTTTGTCACTGATATGAACGAAAGGAGGACTTTGTGCATATTAGAATAATTGTCAAAACTGGACACATTCTTGACTGTGACAGTCACGGGGAGAAATTCCTTCTGAGGACCACACTACAAAAATTGTTTGGAATTCAGAATTATATCCATTCATTTTCTCCTCAGGATGTGTACAGGTTAGTATGCGTTTTTCTTGGTTTCTGATGTTTTGCTGTAAGGATCTGATTTAAAATTTCATTTCCTCACACACCAGGAGCAGGGACTGTAGGTCAAGCTTCCAAACTGTGAAATACTTAAACTCTCTAGGAAATACCCTGGGCACACGATTTAACTTCCAGCTGACTAGGTCTTCAATGGAGACATTAAAAAATGTGAAACAGGGAGAAAGGACTTCACCAACAACTGGTGCAAGGGCCTCAATTTATTTCTGGCTTGAACTGCATAGCTGAGAATCTTGATTTGTCCTGTCGTCTTACTTCTTGATTACTTGACTCTTTCACTGCTTCTGCATAGAACTGAGTCTGGGCCTCTCCGCCTCCTCCGCTCCCATGCAGTGAACACTAGTGAACACTCTAGATGAAAAGCCAGGACACCGGGCAGAGCAGCGACACTGCAAACAATGGGTCTCTAGTCTTAGCTGGGTCCTCAGGAGTTCCTGTCAATGCTTTTACTTAGAGTTGTTGCCCTCTCCAGATCCCTCCAAGACTTCCCTGACACTCACCAGTCTCCTTCTGACCCCCTTTTAGTGCCCTCTTTCTCTGTCTCAGCAGATGACCTTCCTGTCCCTACATGGAGGAAATTTAGGTCCCTCCATTAGCCACTAGCTGGAGATGTATGTGCTTCCCTCTGTCCACACAGGTTCCCGTGATGGGTCTCCCTGTCTCAAAAGATGGCTCGCTTCTTGCTCCAGCTCAAGCCCTCTAGGCCACTGATCTAGGGCATGACCCTCAGGCCACTCAGGACTCTCTGGTAATCTCGTTCCTACAGCCATTGCCCTGGCTCCCTTATCTCTCCAACCTCTCTCTCTCCATAGGTTTCTAAACAAGTAAACTGACTCTGAGGCCATCTCCCACTCCAGTCACCACCAAGTCTCTTCTGCATCCCGACCTGGTTATGCTTCTCTCCCACCGAGGCTCCCCTCCCTCCACCGTCACTTAGAAGTTTGTTGAAGGCAGGATTGGGTGGTGATTAAGAGGGAGGGTTTTTGAGTTAGATTGGCTCTCACTATTTGTGATTCCATAGATTCTTAACCCTTCTATGCTCCAGTCTCCTTGTCTTTTAAAGTGAGATGAATAATATCGCTCATTGTTATGGGAATTAAATCAGAAAATGTGGTAAAGTACTTACCCTGGATTTTTCATTCAAAAAAGAAAATTTAATTGTTATAAGTCAATTTAATTATATAAAGAAGCATCCCAAAATGAAAATTTAAGTTTCCAATTTGCAATAGCAGCTCATCAATATCCTATCATGCTTTCGGTTTTTCCAACTGTAAATGTCCTCGGAAATACAAATGCTCCCCGACTTAACAATGGTTTGACTACATTCCTTTGACTTTATGATGGTGTGAACATGATATGCAGTCAGTAAAAACCGTATTTCAAGTTTTGAATTTTTCTTTTCCTAGGTCAGTGGTACGCAGTCCGACATTCTCTGTGATGCTGGGCAATGGCAGCGAGCCTTGGCCCTGTCAGCCACGTGGTAACGGGGGAGAGCCACTGACACCAAACAGTGTCTTGTGTTGCCAGCATTCTGGTATACCGTGTTTTGCATTTTAGTGCACCATCATGTCAATAACAGGTCCCTCTGTGTCACCTGCTTCTGATGAGAAGAAAAGGAAGGTAATTACTCCAGAGATGAAACTCGAGATAATTCCAACTGTAGGATAATTTAGGTGTTCTGAGCACATTTAAGGTAGGCTAGGCTAAGCTATGATGTTCAGTAGGTTAAATGTATTAAAAGCATTTTTGACTTTTGATATTTTCCACTTATGATGGGTTTATCAGGACATAACCCCATCATAAGTTAAGGAGCATATGTGTTTGCAAAATGAAAGAATGTGCTTTTATGAACTTGTCATGATAGAACCAATTCAAACTTTTAGTTTTAGAGAAATATTTAGCAGGATTTTAGAGCATCTGACTGTTTTAAAATAACTGAGTGTCTAGTTTTGATGAGTACCAGGCATTTTTTTATAGAGGTGTTATAATTAAAGAAAATATCAAAACCATACAAAATCTCCAAAGCATTTGAATTTTAGAAATTGCACAGTTTTTTGTTTAACTTATAATTATAACAAGCCATTATAGGATTAAAAATAAATTCAAATTTTATTCCTAATAACTTAATACAATACCAGAGATTTACTGGCTTATATATATAAACATAATAATATATCATAAACCAATGTAGGATGATTTCAAACCTATGTGTGCAGCCCATCATAAATTAGAGTGAATAACCACTCAAAAGCTCATTTGTCTGAGATACACAAGTAATAGAAAAATCATATAGTTGCGTGTGACTTGATATTTTATTTTTTATTTGGCTAGTCTAGAAAATTAAAAACTTTTGTCAATATTTCAGGTTCCTGATGAACATTTTCCCCAAATCTCAACTTAACTATTTTGGATCAGAAGGTTACAGTCTCTTCTAAGGGGGCATTAATCCTTTAGAATGTTAAGACATTGTTTAGTGAAGTTTTTATTCACTAAATAGTGAGCATTTTGATTCTCTAAGTTCTTTGGTCTGAACATCGCATCAGTTGGTCTGGACAAGGCAGTCCATGTTTTAGGTGCATATTTTAGGCTTGTTAGCTGACCGATTGTCTTGGTTTACCTAGGACTGTTTTGGTTTTAGCCCAAATATCCCTTGTCTTGAGAAATTCTTTAGTGCCATGCAAGCAGGACAATTGGCCACCCAAGTCTTAGCCAAATCCATCATTTGGTGGGCTGACCAAAATTATCTCGTTTCAGATGAAAAAAACTAACAAAACAAAACACAAAACCTGTGCTTTCCACTCATGTGTCCTTAATTAGAAACAGTTCCAGATACTGATTTCATGTTGCAAGGAGCTCAACTAGGTTTATTTAATGTTCCTTTTCCTTACAGCCTGATGCTGAATGTTAAAAGTAAACATTCTCAGATCAAAATGGGTCAAGTTTGAGCTCAGATGCCTGAATAGATTCCATGTCTCTATCAAGAGCACTTTCATCTTTACGATCCACTCAGGACTTAGAAAGAGGACTTGCAATCAAAAACTGAGAGCATCTTTGCATCTGGTAATATAGGACCATAGTAACATGAGGGTAGACCCAATTCTGGCTTCTTCTGGGAAAATTATTCACATTTTGGTTTATTTCACTAATAGCTTATTGAACCACTGAGAGGTGCATCTTTTACTCTTCCTGTAGGAGAAGACTGAAAACTGCATCAATTTCTAGGACATCCCAAATCAAGGAGACACAGTGAAAACTGGCAGCAAGTGGCAGGGTTATTTAGTGACTTCCCCTGGCCACCTCTGTTTCATGATGCAATTTAAGGTGGATGAATGGTTCATTCTGGGCTCCAGGCCAACTAACTGGCCCTGGGGGAAATCACTCTCACACCCACGCTTGATGCACACACACCCTGCAACTCTTTGCTGTCCAGCAGCCCCCCAGATGAAATCCTTACACTCAAGGAAGCAGCAAGTTCTTTCACTGCCGTCTCTGGGCTACAAGAATCAAAGAGCAAAATGGATGTTTTCCTCTGAGAACTGGCACCGAACAGAAGGAAGGAAACGACTACTCCAATTCAAGCATGTTTTAATCTCTGGAGAAGTGGGGACTGGGGAGGGGCAAAATTGGCTGAGGAATCAGTGGGAAAGTCATAGTTTGTCTCTTATCCCAGCAAGGAAGAGTCTTCCTTTACAGTGTCGCCCACTCCTTTTTCTCTTTTAAAAGAGTTTGGATAACAAACAATCATTTTCTGAATTCTCAAGTTCAAAAATCTCTCCGTAAAGGAAGAAAAGTGAGGTTTTGAGTGTATTTGGAGGAATCATTTAAAAACATGCTCGGAAATTTCAAGATTCACACACATCTCATGAATATAGTGTCCTAACTTAATCTAAAGATCGGGTACTAAAACAAATAAGGAATATTTTATATCTTCTCTTTGATACTTTAAATATTTTAAAAGGTCAGCTTATTTTTTTAAATTTCTTTTTAAGAATTTTTTTCATTCAAAGATACAGTGAGCAGTAAACATTGTTGTGATCTACTTTTAAAAACAGTGACCCAGTTTGACCTAAACTTAATCATGAGTATATAATCTAGAAGGGGGAACATTCTCCAAGCCAACTGGCATGGACTTAGCAAAATGTCAGTGTCCTGAAAAACTTAATTAAAAAAAAAAGTGATAGTGGTAGTGGGCTGTTCTAGAGTAAAAGAGAGTTAAGAGATATGACAAGCAAATAGTATGTAGACCCTTACAACTTATTTCTTGATTGTGATGATGATATTGTGATTATGAAGGAGCATTCCTTCTTCTGTAAGAGCCATATGCTAAAGTATTTAGAGGCAAAACATCTTGATGTGTCCAACTTATTTTTGTAAATCAATAAAGACAGAGAGAAAGAGAGAGAGAGAGAGAGAGAGATGACAGAGAGATAAAGAAAAGAAGGCAAAGTTACATGTACAAACTCTAGCCTAAATATTGAGTTGGAACTCACTTTGGAAAAATTCCCTATTGCTTGTCATTCAAGATCAGGTAAGTCCACAAGATCATCATTTGCCCTTAGTGTAAATCTGACTATTCTGACATGTTCTAAAGATCTGTCTTTAGTCTGACTTCCACTCAAGTTTTAGCTAACAGGAAGAGCTTTACTATATGCAAAGGTATGTCAGAGCAGAAGAATATCTCACAGATGTCCCCTCCAGAAATATTTCAAATTCGTTTCTCCCAATTAATTTTTCAATCAATTTCACACCTACTTCGTTACATTTTTAATTTAATTTGCAAATAAAATGGAATTTTCTTGAGCAGCTTTGTCTTTTCAATTACCTCTCATTTTCATTTCTAGAATCTTAATTATGTTATGATACGTGCCACAATAATTGCATTGTAAAAAGTCGTGAACCATGATAATAGGGAGGCTATTCATAAAACATTTTCTCACTGTCTATTCACGTGAAGGCCTTGATTCATAAATTTGAAAGAAAAAATTGCATAACTATGTTAGCCAGTGGAAAATGTTTGTGTTTAAATAAGTCAAATAGCCCAGGGTACTACTGGGCATGTTCACATGTGGCAGTTTTTAAACATGGTTTCAAAGCAAGACTTTGGGGCTTCTTACTTTAAAAATTATCAAAAGTAGTTGAATATAAACTCATCTTTTAAAAAAAGAATACTCAGTCACAAATTTGACAATTTACTCTATTTTTAGGTAATCGTTTTTGATTATCCGGCAAATAGCACCTGGGTACATAAAGGTTGATTTCAGCAGCTCATTGGCAAAACTTTAAAGTTTTCCTCAATTCTTTGAAACTTTTGAAAGACTCTCCTTTCTGTCTATTACTCAGTCTTTTGCCACTTGTCCTTGAAGTATCAATACATTTTCTCAAAAAGCATTCTAAAATTCAGTTAATTTCATTGGGAACTTTAATAACGCATTGCTGGGCATTGTGCTGAACATGTTGTGAAGAGATGGAGGAGGAAAACGTGCTCTCTCGGTGTCTAAAGATAATGTGACCCATCAGGGAATAGAAGACACATGTACACATTATTCTTATGTTACATGGAGTATGGTATTTGCAGATGGAAGTCATAAACAAAGTGTTTTCCCATCTTCTTTCCTCCTTACTCGAGTATAAGTAAAGTTTCCTTCCTCATGATTCACATATTCTTTTTCCCCACACCAAGAATATTAAACTACACATTAAAAACCTGGTTAGTTGGGTTCCTTGCTTACAGTGTGAATCTGTTGAGTCAATTGCATGACATTTCATTTAATACCTTCAACATCTATCAAACTTGAGCCTTGCAAATTATTGTTGCATAAAATGAATGGATGAATGGATGATGAAAGGTCATCTAGAAAGCTTGGATGTCTATACATTCTGCCATAATCAGATTGGTACAAGCTTCAGGATTTGGAGGCCTTTGGTTTCACTATGTTATTGATTTTGCTTTGTGAACCCATGGATAAGATTAACATGATGAGGACAATAAAAGGAACTCAATTGTCCCACTTATTTCTTTTACTGATATTTTTCATTTATGACAAATTGAATACCAAAGCTAATCTTCATTTTACTACCAGGATTTTAGAGATTAGCTTCTGTATCTTTACTTAGCATTTATTCAACTTCGGGCCCAATTTTATAATTTTCTTACAAAATCCCCTTAGGACAAGCCCTATCCTAGGTAAATAATTCAATTTTTCCTCATTCTTCTCTGCTGGTTTATAAGGACATTGTAACCCAGTACTCATTAGTATTTCTAAGTGAAAATAAAGTCTAGTTTAAATGGACACACTCTTTCTAGTGCTGTAAAGAAACCTTCTAAGTTTTTCTGATTACTTGGACAAGAAGGGAAAGAATTAAGTCACTTTCCAACTACTTTGGTTAATAATAACACTATTTGTATAATATAGAGACAGTTTAAATCAAATGTCGAGGATAAAACTATTAAGTGACTTGTAAATCCTGGTACTCAAAACAATGAGTAAATAGTAAAGAAAATAGGGAAAATATACTTTTTCTTCCTTGAGTAAATATTAAGTAAATGGCAGTAAATATATAAACTCTACTACTGATGACTTCTGCCACTTCTCAAGGTAACTGTTTAGAGATAATATGAGTGGCAACCGAATGCCAAAGTGAAAAGTGCTGTACATAAATTCTCTCTAATCCCCACAGCACTATAAATTAGGCTTTATTTTCCCCAGTTTACAGATGAGGAAACTGAGTCCCAGAGTGGTTAAATAACTTGCACTGGGTCCCACAGTTAGGAAGAGGCATCTGAAAGCCAAACCCAGATACATCTCACTTTATGAATAAAAATTCTACATAAACTTAAGAAATTAATAAAATGAACATCTGACATTGACCTAATCAACACGCCTAGTGTTAGAACAAGCCTGATAGTAGTGTACCTTCCACCTAAAACCAGGTCTGACTTTAGTGCTTTCAGTCTTTCGATGAACTTGAGTACCATTCTCTCCATCTTTCCTCAACAAGTCTTATCTTAATGAAAATCACAATATCTGATCTATGTACCTGAGTGAAACTTCAGGTTTGTTTGTTTTTTTTCTTAACCTCTCTCAGGGACATTGGAAATTTTACCTTTCCTTTAATTGTTAGTAAGAACCGTGTTATAAGCATCTCATATGTAAATCAGCAAGGGACATATGTATTATGGGGGTACTTCCCATTGACCATGAAATTTGTGAGGCTGTATCTTTTGTAAGATAGGCTGCATAGCCACCTGTGTATCAATCATTCTGTGTATAATTATTCATTAACCATTGTTTGAAGATAAATTTATTGCATACCTTTGATGTGCCAAGTATTATGCTAGCTGCAGGATCAGCTACATAATTCGCAAGTCCCAGTCCAAAGTAAAAATGTGGAGTTCCTTGTTCAAAATTAAGAATTTTGAGACAGCAACAGTAGAGCATTAAACCAGGTGTGGAGCCCTTGCAGACCTTTCACGTAACAGCATTGATCACACATCTATGTAGCTGACCCTGGTGATGGGCTCAGGATGTAAAGGTATGCAGAAACTGCTCATGGAACTAGAGTCTACTAGAAGAGACAGATTATAAACAGACAATCACATTAAATAATTTGATTATTTGGTAATAACAAAAACACAATATTAATAATACATATGCTAAGTGCTCCAATGGAAAAGAATGAAATTCCATGAGACAGTTTATCAAAGAATAAAACTCACGCCTGGGTTCAGGGAAAGCTTTGTTTAAAGGATGGGGAGAAATAAACTGGGGACAAAGGAAGGAGGGGCCTCTCAGGCCAAAAGAACATTTCCTTAGTACATGCTTAGGCACTGGGAAAAGCAGCTTAGCACATACATCACAGTATTGAATGAAGGTCTAGGTACGGACAACAAAAGGAGAGAAAGTGTGGGAGTTAAGACCGAAGCGGTAGATAGTGTCCAGACCCTGGCCAATCCAGGGCCCAGTTAAGGATTTCGGTCTTTACTTAGGGACAGTGGGATCCACTGAAGAGTTCTAACCAAGGGCAGGGGGTGGCGGGTCTGAGTGACAGAAAGACTGGAAAGGGGACAGAGTGGATGCAAGACCACCAGTTTGGAGGCTCTTGTGGAGGTTGGGGACAGAGAAAGGAGTGACTTAGCCTGAGACAATGCCAGAGTTGTGGGGGATGTGTCTGGCTATGAGAGGTGAGCAGCTTGGGCAGACACATGTGGGGTGGGGGAGGGGGGCAGAAGGTTTGGAAGGTTTCTGGCTTAACTTGTGGGAGTATGACACTGGCAGATGCTTAGAATTAGGGATCCAAGTAACATTTTTCTTGGCCTTGCCCTTCTTAAAAACGATTCAGATAGATGAGATAAATATTTGGAGCGTGAGAGAGGACAAAAAACTTCCCTCTTCTACAAACCCATCTCATGTTGGGGGAAAGAGAAATCAATGATTTTGGTTAGTCCCTTGAATTGTGAGAGCAGTGGATTGTCACAGGGAGAGGTCTGGATCCTCCTGTAACCCTTCAGGAACTGGTTTGTTCTGAAAAGTAGGCTCAGTCTGGAGGAGAAACGTAGCTAGACTGCTGACACACAGAATTCTTACTGTAGTCCTTCCTCTAAGCGACGGCCTTGCCTTTGAAACTGTTCACTTTCTTTAAAGAGAGAGAGTTCAGACCATTTCTGGAAGACCTGTAGAGATATGAAGGCTCCAAAGCAAGTCTTCCTTGTAAAAGTTCTTTAAGTAAAACTGGCTGCCAAAAAACAAAACAAAGCAAAACAAAACAACCCATTCCTTTGATATAATTAATTTAAAAATTTGTAGTGGAGCCCTCTCAGTCTTTTGGATTGAGAAACAAAAGGGTAAGAACCAACACTGAACAAAAGGGCAGGAATCGTCCCTTCTCTTTCAATGCCCTTGCTGTCCTCCCACCAGGCTGCTGCAAATCCTACTTCTTTTCTGAAACTTCTTTCCCAGGGACTGAATTCCTACCTACTCAAGGACCCATCCTATGTTGTTATTCTACCCAGAGCGATTTTTTTTATGAGACTGTGTCTATCATATGAGGAAAAATGCGTTTGAAATCATGGCATTTCAAGCTCTCTGCTAATGCACAGTGCTCCTCAGCAGCCAGCCAACTCCTTGCAAAGCTGGCCTTACTAGGGGTCACGAATGTGAGGTGGAGCTGTGTGTCAACCATGCACTGGGCACAGATTATAATTACCTATTAAAATAAAATCCACCCGGTATTCAGTAAGTCATAATAATGATTTGGTAAATTAAATCCATGATGAAATCCTGTTTGAATGTCAAAATCTCTTCGCCCACTGACTTATCAAAATTGCTAACAATCTCAGCTACTAAGCTTGTGAGTGACAGTTCAGTGTTGTGTGTTATCTCCTTTCCACTGAGTTCACTATTGCAGAGAAATGACCAGAAGTTAGGTACCAGGGTGAAGAACAGAGGATGATGGACCAAATACAGGCTTTTGATATTTCAACAGTTGATATCTGATAATGCTAGAAGAGCATTTAAAACAGACTGGTGTGAATACTTTCTTTTCTTCTACATATGTGTGTAATTAGTCATCTTAATTAGAGTTGTATGCTTTGGAATTTGATCTTTAAAAATGTGTTTTTGTCTGTTCTCTGTGATGCCAAGAAAGTTGGTTGCACATTTTATAAATTGATGTCCCCTCAGTGAAACAATTTCTTGTCTAATTTTACTCCGCTGTTCCTAAAGTTCCTAAAATAATCATCCTGTGGATCTCAATGATGCTAGATGCGTTAAGTGTGCAGCTCTCACTTGCATCTTTTTCTAATATTTATAAAACCTTCCACAAGCTAAAGGAAATTGATGCTCATTGTTTGGGTTCCTACTTGCCATCAAGGTTAGAATCATAGATAACGAAGGCTGGGCCTGCAGTTCCCGCAGAGACTGGGTAGATGGCAGCATGCAACATGGATTCCAGAGTGTCTCAGCTTTGCAAGGGGCAACTGTCTGGGAAGACATTGAATCTCTGGTCATGAATGTCATTTATTTCCAGCCCAGTCAGAGGAAAAGGTTGATCTCTTAGGAAATGATTTCTCTACATAAACTTAGTTTTGCTGAATCAGTACAGTAAATTTCAGTGATTTGAACTATTTTGATACCAAAGAATGTTCAGCTTCTTTAAGTCTGAAAGAAAATCTGTGCTTCAAAAATCTTAAATGCATGGCATAATCTTTCAGTGATGTGATGTGCTGACCTCCCTGTGCTTCATATTTTATTAATCCCTAAAACAAGATCACTCTGGGAAACCTACAGATGAGTCCTCTGGACATTTTATAAGCACATGCTGGATACACCAGGACTTTGAGGTTTGACTTTTCAACATCATAGGATAGACTAGTTTGAGCATCAGTGTGTACTCTCAAGGCCATGATTAATTAGGTGATTGTGTTTTTAGTTATTTTAAAGCATTTATATATTTTTGCATAGTATCTTCCCCCAAACTCAGTGCTATTATTTTCCAATAGCCCCTAAAAGGTATGTAAGATAAATTAAAATTTTTATTACAGAAGAGACAGGCATCTGGGTAGTTTTACTACAGATTTTAAAACTGTGAGTACTTAGTAAACAAAGAAATAATTTCTAATATACTGCTCATTGTTAAATACTAGCAAAGAAATACTTGTTTAACACCAGTAACAGATATTTTTTAAAAGAGAATTTCCCTAGAATAGTTTTCAGAGGAAAGGAGAGATGTTATGTGTAAATTGTGTACAGCACTTAATTACAGTGGGATTTCATAATTTAAGTAGACATACACCCATGCTCACACTTTCCCAGCCTTCCCTCCTGTCTGAATTTGTGTCCTAGATTGGGGGCTTTGCTTTGACCTTTGTTTTGCAGTGTGTGTGTCCTGCCTAGCCTTTCCCACTTGGACAAATACACTACATGATACTTTTCCAGATTTCTCTGTCCAATTCCACAATCTCTTGGACCTCTTAGCTTCATCTTTTCCTGGTTTGACTCACTCTGGGGTACCCAGGGCCCTGTGAGGCTGACCTGCTTGCTGGTCATCGTCGATGTAGCTCCTTTGGACTGGAGGCCTATGGGTTCCAGCACCAGGCTGTTAATTGCAGGGGATTTCTTTCCTCGATGTCTTTGACACAATAATTTTTGGGGATTGTTTTCCCCCTTCTTCTGAATGCTGGTGTCTCTCAGGGTTCTACCTTAGCACTTTTTTTCGCGCTCAGGCAATCCTGAGGTAACTTTCCTCTCTCCCAGTTACCATTTGCATTTACATGCTAATCCCTTCCACGTCCATGTCTGTAGCCCAGATTCTCCTCCAGAGTTCTAAAACTGTGGACACCTCACATCTATAGAGACACTTAGATGTCCTGCTGGCACCTATAGCAGGAGCATGGGATACAGGGGTATAGCAGTACGTTACTTGTGGTAGGAATACATGAATCAACAAATAAATTCACAATTATCAATCCATAGTACTTGTGGGACATTTCTTGTGGATAGTCATGGATAATTTGACTTGTTTCAGGGTGGGAGGAAGAATTGGTTAGGAAAGTAAAGCTATACCAATTTCCTCCAGTTCATTCACATGGGATAGATTAGTTGACATTGCTTTCAGAGGTCTTGATGCTATTTTAAGAAATGAGCATTAAATGATATAAGGGTTCTGAAAATGGGATATCTAAAAACAGACCCAAAGAGTTATTCTTTGTTATCTCTATGTAGATGTAGTTAAAAAACTATATGTATAACCAGCAGTTCATTCCATACCACATCATTTTATCTACTTGATAACATTATTTACCATCTCATATATTTGTCTCACCTCTCTTAATTATGTTGTGACACACAGGACATCGACTGTGTCTTTTTTCTTTTTTTATTTCCCTCAGCATTTAACAGAGAATCTCGAAGACAGTAGACATTCAATAGATGTTAGCGTGCAAGGCTTGGGTTGTCTCTGGCTCTTCTGAAAGTGGATAGTTATTTTGATTAGTTTATTGTGACTTACCTCACGACAATGATCAGCATGGTGTTAAGATGGTGTGCTGTGTTTGGATGATAGTTAATTGAAAGATTTGACAGCATAAGTTATTACCATTTCCTGTTTTACAATGATAACATGCTAAGGAACTCACTAACAGAACTCAAGAGTTAATGTCCAGCAGACAAGTGCTGACAAGGACGTTTAGAAATATAGAAGATCCAATAAGTCACACCTGTCTCTTCAGTTAGGTGATAAACTATCAGTAAAATGCAAAATATGGTAGAAAATGTAGATGGAATCCAGGGTTCTCAATCTTTAAATGAAGACAGATGAGTTATATGACTGTCAAGATAGCACGGATTTGTAGTTCCAGAAGCTAAAACAGTTAGGTTAGCACCTGTTTTAATTGAACTTCAATTGTATTGTATTGTATTCATAAAATAGAAAAATCATAAAATACACTGATTTAAACAGGATACATGTTTATTTCTGTCTCATGTGAAAGATGACTAGAAGTAGGCAATCTGAAGAGGTTTAGGAACATACCAAGATCACACAGCATGGTGGTGGTAGAGTGTTAGCTGCGTTAAGTGAGAGGTTAAGATGATGAAAGCACTTGCCTCACAGGACTGCAAGACATCAAAACTAGAAAACTTGCAAAGTACTTGGAAAAGTGCCTGGCACGTAGATGACTTATTAATGTGAGGGAACCACGGATGAATCATGTGATTACATTAATGAACGTATAACTAACATTGTGATCATTTACACAGAGGTAGGAAGCGGGGTTCCATGAGGATAGGATAGCAGTTTCTGACCTAGTTTGGGGAACACCCCCTTGAAGAACTGACACCCCCAGCTGTATCTGAACGATGGACAAATATGTGTTAGCTGGAGTGGCTGGGTGGGGCTGGTTCTAGCCAGAGAGAACCAACCTGTCCTGAATGGGAGAAAGAAAGGAAGCTTTGTGTCTGGATTTCAGGAGATGAGTCTGGAGAGAGGGCAGGGACCAGGACCTGGCAGGGATTTGGGTGTTTATCTGATGAGCAAGGGGCAGCTACTGAGGAGATCAAATTGCTCGAGGAGGGAGTGGCTCTGCCTGGATACGGGCCTTGTTTCCTGAGCCAGAATGGTAGTCTCTGACCTCTGTGGGGCTGCTGGGCCCCAAGCAGGACTGTGGGCAGCTTGCCTTGATGTACTTCCACTCTCAGAGTGGGGGTAAAGCTCAAATTGGTTTAAGATTTGCAAGCTGCATTTGATAATACATTGAATATCAGATAATTAGGTGGAAAGGAAATTTAATTTGACTTAGCCTTTCTTACCTATACAAAAAGGTTTCAATCGCCTAAACCAGAGAAGGAAACCTATGGATAATCTGAAAACACTTATATTTAGCACTGGAAACCACCAGGCAAACAGCCCAGGGCAGGGTCATGCATGCGTTCTTATTCCTGCACACTCACCACTCACTCAGATTCCCACTGTGCCGCTCTGGCCTCTGCTCAGGGTCTGACAATGTTGAAGAAAAGTGGGCCCATTGGGGTGACTAGGAATTACTCTGTTATTTGAGGGTAGCTGTCCTAAGGTCATTGAAACATACATAAAGACTCAGGTTGGAGCTTTTTTTAAAACAGATAATGTGCTGCAGATAAATAATTCTATTGCCTGTCATTCTACAGATAGGAACACACCTTATGAATAAAACACATAAATACTATTCAATTTTTCTCAAGATTTTTGACCAAAAAACCTCACAACAATTTAGAACAAAAAAGTAAGACACCCATTAACAGGACCAGAGTGGGGATTATATATTATCAAATACGCAGTGACAGAGTATAATCATCCCTAACTTTTTTGGTTTGTTTGTTTTTTGTTTTGCTTTGTAGAGTTAGTCCTTTAAAAATAAGTGCAGGAGTGGAACATTCTACATACTTTAATTGCCAAAAATAATCTCATACTGGAGTTCAACAGGTGTGCAAAAAACACAGCTCCTTGGAAGAGGGGAATGTGAAAACTCCATTAGCAGCCTTCGGTGGCATTAACCCTTTTTGTGCTGAAAAAAGTTTCTTCTTGTTCCAGTGCTAAATATTTTGTGCAAAATTTGGGCCAAAGTATGAATTTCACAAGGGATCAATTATAGTTGCAGTTCATGCTACTTTCTTCCTAACTACCCTATAAATGATCTTAAAACAACTAAATAACAAATAAAACTTGCAGAAAACATGTGTTTTTTCAATGTACCATGCTTAATACTGTCAGTACCTGCAAAAAAATGATTCTAAGCACTGTTTTTGGCTTACAACTTACACTGTTGCAGTGTATGAGAGTGCTCAAAGCAATCAGTTGTATGCACTGGTACGTTACACTGTTTACAGTACGTGCTGTGTTGGTGTCTCTCATGCTTTGCTCTGGTACCACACACCTCACAATCAGGTTTGTAAAACTTGTTAGAATACACTGCTAGAAATGATGTTCAGTCAGCTGATTAGGGAGAGGATTAGTTGATACTCTAAAATTAACAGCAGACTTACACCTGGTATTCCAACTCACCCCCATAGGCAAAGACTAAAAGTAACGCTATGTGCTGTCTCAAGCGAATACAATTGAAGTGAATCAACTTCTGTCGCAGTGTAAGCATGGCTGTAGCACTAGACCCCTAGGTGTCAACTCTGGTCGCCTCCTGCACCCAACCCCTACAGTTGACGTCAGTCAACAGCCTTACCAAAAGGGTTGATAATTCAGAGCAGTGCCCTCTGTCCTCTTTCGACTAGACAGCAAGGTCCACTTTAATGTACAATAGGCAGCAGAGAAGACGAGAGGACAGGATTGGAGAGGGGAGGGGGCTACAAAGTCATGCCACTACTGCTGCCGTTTGAAAAAAACTGTTTTGAGCAAACACATCATCCTCTTGTAGGGATCTGAGATTCCTGACAGGGAGGACTGTGTCTCCCCTGCCATCAGTGACTGAATCTTATCTAACTAGCATGGGTAAAAGTTCATTTTTTTTTTATAATTAAGAATCTATGGAATTAAACTTATTTTAACTTGTAAAAACACTAATAATAATTTAAAATTATTTGGAAAATAAAAAAATCTTTATGCACATTTTTGATATGTTGTTATGCAGGTATTAAGATATTACAGGGCTTGGGGTTGGGGGTTTGGGTGGAAAAGCTGCAGGCATTAAGGAGTACAAAGGGGTGATTACAAAACAGTCAAGGGGATGTAAAGTACAGCGTAGGGAATACAGTCAGTAATATTGTAGTAACCAGGTATGGGGTCAGATGGACAGAGCAGGGAGGCAGGTAGATATGAGCAGGAAAGGAGGAACTGTCTGGGCCCCTTATCAGCAGCCTCTAAATTAAGAAGATAAAGAGAAGGAGTGCGGGAAGGGGAATTTGCCGTAAGGAGGACCATTAACAGGTGCCCTGAATCTTGGAGTCAGCCCTGGCCCATTATCAGCTGCTCTGAAATGGAAAGGGGAGAAAGCCCCACCTATTCAACCATAGGCCCTGCTTCCCAAAATATTATCGTGTAGCTTTGACCCTTTTCAGAGGGACCACGCAGAAAAGAAAGTGGGAGGAGCTTACAACACGATACACAAAAATTCCCAGATGATGGAAGGGGGGCTGCTTCCTGCTCTTGGTCAGCCCGCTCCACCTCTCGGAGTGTACTTCAACGTTTTCTTTTTCTTTCTTTTTTTTTGTGTGTGGGTAGTTCCCTGGCTGGGAATCGAACCCAGGCTGCGGTGTTGAGAGCGCTGAAGCCTAGCCACTACACCACCAGGGAACTCCCTGTACTTTAACTTTTAACTTTTCTGTAATAAACTTTTAACTTTTCTTTATTTTCAAGAACTGAAATTCTTTCCTCCAAGAGACAAAGAATCAAGGGAAAATCGCCATTTCACAGTAACAAGATGGGTTAACTAGGCTTATCGGGAGAATCATTTTGTATATATAAATGTCTAACAACTGTTGTACTGTAATATTGAAAGTCAACTGTAAATGAAATATTAAAAAAGATATTACAGATAAATGACTTTAAGTTCACTAAGAAATAGTGTTACTGCAGGATGGGGCCCTCCTCGGCACGGTGCCCAGATTTTTGGTGTCTCAAACAAAGAATTGAATGAGGCACAGAAATAAGGTGGTGAAAAAGTAGCTTATTAGAAGTAGAAAGTACACTTCAAAACGGTAGGAACAGGTTAGAGTGGGAAAATGGCTCAAGAGCCATGAATAACGAGGCTTTGGTAGTTTTAGTCTCTTTAATTGTAAGTGGTTACGCCTCTCTGGGTGTGGGGCCTTTGGTTCACTGCTCAGGTTTTATTTCCAAACCCAATTTCCTCCTGCGATTGTCTATCTTGGGGCAGGGATTACTAGAAAAGGGTGATATCAGGGTGGTGACTACTCCAGCAAGGCGGATCCCATGGGAGTGGTCCTGAGATCACCTTATTCTACCTGCTTGCCTTATTTTCCTCTTGAGAGGTGTGATCCCCTAAATCTTTATGGGAAGTTGAGGGATGGGAGTTCTCATCTTCAGTGTCTGCTTCCCTCTGACCGTCCTTGTTGTCCCTACCTGTTGGGGATTCATGGAGCTCTCACCCTATCTCATCTAAAAGGGGAAGGGGTCCTGAAATCCGCCTGGGAGACCGGGTTGATTTCTTTGGTCAGGATGGGCTGGAAGCCTTGCTGGGGCATCATCTGTATCCCAATGGCCACTAGATGAGGAGAAATAGATTCAGTTAATAGATTTAAAAGCACTGGCCTGAAAAGCAGGCCTCAAAGCCACTGATGCAGGGCGGCTGCATGATGGAAGTTCCATTCAGCCCCATGGAGTTTGTGTCCTGTTGACTTTGGGCTTAGCCAGCCCCCCCAGGTGTCACCACCTACCTAGGAAAGGCCTGGGGATGATATAATCAACAGGCACAGACTTACAATTACCAGGATAATTAGTTAAAGTCTAGCAAGCACAACTAACTCAAGTTTTGCCGTCACAAATCACAAATTTTAGGATGATTAACTAAGGCTGAAGACAGAGGACATTTTACAATTAGCAAGCACTAACTACAAGTTTTTCTGAATGATTAATTAAAGCTGGGGCAAAGGATGTTTTGGGAGGTCTGGGCTAAAGTTTTGAGGTAATTAAAGCAAGAGGCAGGATGAAGACATTCCATGATTTAGGCTAGGAGTAATCTATTGTTTAAGGCTAGAAATAAAGAAAAACTGATGGAGATGGTGATTAAGACTAGGGACTAGGAAAATAAAACAAAATTGGGGAGCTAAGAAACTAGGGAAAAGTGGACAAAAAGTTCCTATAGTAAGGGGCTCTTTCATTTGACCTGTGTCAATAGGGTTGATTAAGTTTACTTGATTGGCTACAGATACCAATCACTGGGGTCATGACCCTAATTGTAGGTGGAGACTGTGTCCCGGGGACTATAAAACGCCAGAGGATCTACGCACAAACCTACCTCAGAGAGAAGTGAAGGCTAGGAAAGGTGGAGTTGCAGAGTTCAGACCTCCAGGACCTGGCCTAGAATCTCCAAATCGAGGTAACCAATCTCTTCTGTGTGAGCCCCTCCCACTATCCCACTTCTCTCTCTTTAGCTACAACTTACCTTTTGAATGCTTCTACCTTTGCCTTTCAGGAGGGAAAGAGTCTATGTTAGGGACCTTTTTTTTCACCTTCCATTCTAACATCACTATTTAAATTTTTGCATATTTTAAGTCTTTTTTTTTTATAATAATGTGGGGTATTTTTCTGTGTTTTCAACTACAGTGTAAGTTTTAAAATTGTACCTTTTTATTTTCTACCATTTCCTAAAGACTTTTCTGGATTTTCACTTTAATATACTTACCACTTTCAATAGCTATATTATAATCAACGGAATCCTTTCCTTATTGCTATATAAATAGATTGATTTGGATCAATTGGGATCATAGAAAACACTGTAAAGGATAAATGTTTACAAATATAGAATTATTTTCTTTTGCAAAATTGTCTTCTTAGATAACCTTCAAAGGTGGGTTAGGCAAGCACTTTTAGATTGCAGCACCGTGTTCAATTTGCCTGAAAAAGTCAGGCTTTTTAGAAAGGGTGATAAGGGATTTGAGGAAGAAGTTCATCTCTGTTGTCAGTCAGCTAGGCCTCACCAGACTGGACAAACATTAAGGAAATGCAAGTCTTCCCAAAACTCCATGTTGTTCCCGGGCAGGTGTCTATGGTGACACACTTTGCATCCCCAGAGGCTAGCTGAGACTGGGAGCATGATTCACCCTCTAATATGTGTTTGTGGGATGGAAACGGGAGAATGTATTCCAGGATGGCCTAGCAAAGCAGTTTTTATCCTTAAAACTGATTCTGTGATGGACATCTCATTCATTTTGCAGTGATTTTCGCTGGTTTTACTCACATATGGTGATTTTCTTTGAAATTTTGAGGGCTCTTTAGAGTCACTTTGCTCTGATGAGCAGAGTAGGATTGGCTTTAATTTTGTGATTGTATCTAGATGTAGAAATTCTTTGTCTTGAACTGCAGGCCACCTACAAAGGAATACTGACTAGGAGTAGAGAGCGCACTCCTGGATCCCATTGAAGTCCCAGTTGGACTCAGCTCCTGCTGGGAGAAACTGGTCAGACCAGACAAGACTTCACCTGGAAGTCTCCAGGCAAGGCAAGCCGCCCTCCCTGAAGACACACTGTCCATTGTTCTACTTTCCTTTCTTGTGACCACTTAGACTTTGGAAACTTTTGGTAGTTTTTCTCATAGATAGTGATTTTACTATCATTTTCTGGTGACTTAGAGTCACTTTCTTGTATAAATTACAGAAAGATTTATATTACTTAATTTCTGTATTGGACTTAGAGGTACATCCTGATTATTGAAGAGTAGATCCTGCACTGAAGGCTCCTGGTTGTTTCCAGAAGCTAATAAAGGGCCATTTCAGCTCGGCTTGCTGCTAAGGTGTGACCTTGGGAAACCGTGTCCACAAGTCTGCTAGAGGAGGCAAGCTGTCCAGTTTGTCTGGAACTTTTCTCCCACCCTATGTCTCTCTCCTGTGTGCGTACTTTCTGCTATAACTGTATGCTAGAAAGGAAAGATCTGAAATTGACCTGCCCCATGTGTCGAGAAGTAAACAGGAAACCCCCCAAGGAGGAATGGCAAATTAGAACACTAACACTTCTCACACAACAGCACCATTTCCTCCTGGAGCAAAGTCTGCACCTGAGAGATGAGTTCCTGAAGTTTTGGGAGGATATGACCCTGGATGCAGTCACCGCCAACTCCCGCCTTGTTCTCTCTGGTGACTTAAGGACAGTCGGGTGTGGGACGATTTGCCATGACCCGATGGAAGAGCCCCAGACATTCACCTATATGGCCTGTGTCCTGGCACCCTGCGCTTCTCCTCTGGCTGCCATTACTGGGAGGTAGATGTGGAAGAGGGGAAGGAGTGGGCTCTGGGCGTCTGCAAGGACTCGGTCGACAGGAAGAGGAAGAGCAGTTTCTCCCCTGAGCATGGCTTCTGGCTCATCAGCATGAAGGCAGGAGCAATCTACTCCAGCTCCATCCCGGAAACCACGGTTCCTGCGAACTCTGGCCTTTGCCACATAGGAAGTTTTCTAGATGTTGAGATGGAAGAAAGCAAGTTTTTTGATGTTAGAAATGATGCCCTCATCTATATACAGACTAATTTCTCCTGTTTGGAACCCTTGTGCCCGTTCTTCTGCCCTGACTTGCCTGGAGAAAGTGAGAGGGGTAGTTCCTGAGCATCTGCTCAAGAGAAATTCGCCGTATGTTCTTTCCAACACAGAAGTCTTAGACTAACCCCTTTAATTACCTATCCTCACCTGCCTCAATTGGTATAACTGATGAAAACTACAGGCTAGATAGGGAAGAGGAACTAGAAGAGGTTATGGAGATAGAGAGAAACATGCAAACTGGGCTGAGCGCCAATGGAGGCTAGTGGAGCAACTCAGTCCTACCCAGCTTGGTTAGAAAGAGTGTATGAGGGAAGAGAGAGAAAAACTTACACCAGCCCTCACGATCTCTATTTGGGAGGGAGACTAGTCCTCCTCCGGGCCTAGAATGTAGTTGATTTGAGTGGCTGTATTTGACCATAAAGGCTCAGACACAATGGGACCATAAAGGCCCAGGACTGAAAACAATGGCTTCATGTTACAAGCATGTGAGGAACTTTAAAAAATTCCCACATCCATAATCACACTGCAATCCAATTAAACTGGAATTTCTAGGGATGGGATTTTCCAAGTTTTTTTTCTAGGTGATTTCAATGTGCAGCTAGGATTAAGGATCACTGGACTAGAACACTGGTTTCAAAACTTTATTCTGCATCAGAATCTCTGAAAGAATTCAGTATGTCAAGTGATGCTGGTGGGGATCATACTTCAAAGCAACTGGACTAGAGGACACAGTGTATTTTAATTTCTGCATTAATGACAATCAGCTCCTGGAACAACTAAAGAGAAGGAAGGGAGGAATGAGGGAGGTTGGGTGGTCTTAGCTGGGATTAGATCAGTGTGTTAACAAAGCTCATAGGGCATTATGGGCATTCTTGTCTTCTCCCCTCCCCCTGCTTCCCACATCAATCACAGGATTTCCATCATCAATTCTGATAACCTGATCATACTCAAAATTGTATATTAAAATGATTGCTCACTATGATCACCCAAGTTATCATATTTGATTTTAGAACTCTCTATAAGAAAAAGGCCAGCATTTTTTCTCAGGAAGCAACCAGAAAAAATGGGTCATTTTTGGCTTAAGAGATTACTGTCTTTGGGCAGCCTCTAAGAATTGACTTGGAGTTTGTTGGATGCTGATGACTGTAAGATAGTCCCCTCCACCCCCCATGTCCTGTGTTCTGAGTGCCCTGCTTCACCGCTTTGGCTGGCAGGTAGAAATGGGAGAGAGGAATGGGCTCTGGGGTTCTCTGCCTCCGGTCACAGCATCCCTGAAGGACACCAGTTTCTCCCCACAGGCCAGGATTTCTGCCAGCCTTTACCTCCACTGTGTGATACTGAGTTAAGGAAAATGAAGTTTTTTTGATGTTAGTGATGGTTCCCTTACTATACAGTTACTTCTGCCAAGAGAAGGCAACATCGAAACCCCTTTGAGCAACCGCTCTTCTCTCCTGTAAGTCCTCTGAACGTAATGCTGTGAGTGTAGCTGGTTTTCCATTTTTAGAAGGAATGGTGAAATATGTGTTCTGCACCACACAGCCAAATCCTGGATATCAGATATTTAGGTTCTGTAAGAATCTCATCACCATTGTAGCTGACCTTGATTCCAGACCATGATCCCCAGCCTGGAACCACTGCTTCCACCTCGGCCACCTGGCTGCCCATCCAGACGGCCACCTTCCTGTGCTGCTCCCAGGAGCTTCAGAAAACTCAAATTCTTACTTTTCACGGAGGGAAAGCCAGGCCTCTGTCTCCACTTTCTTGGGAGGGAGAAGCTCCTCCAGTCTCTCGTGGTCTCACACAGCACTCCTCTATCAGTATTCCAAGGGCTCACGGGTTTGTCAACCACAAACTGGGGTAGGCCGCTTCGATCGTGGCACCTTGTGTCGGCGAGAGCGCGTTTCTGTGGGGATTGAGGGGGAGGTACGGTCAGTGGGATGAGGGGAGAGAACGCCTGTGTGGGGTCGTGGGTGTGGGCTGGCAGCCCTGGCCCGGTGGGGGCGGGCCAGGCCCGGTGGAGGAAGGCCCGGCCTGGTGGAGGCAGGCGACTGGAGGTAGGTGAACGTGGTGATTTGTTGGCCTAGGCCGATTAATGGAAAGTTTTTTCTTAGATCCCTGTGAAAAACCAAACAATGGACACTGAAAAAGCAAATGACAACTTAGCTGAAAAAAAAAAAAATACACAAAACTTAGGAAACAAGGACTAGAAGGATATGTTTAAAATGCTATGTAGGCCATATTACATTTTAAGACAATATTATACAATGCTCTGGTTAACATAGTATTTAAGACATAATTAAAATGGATATCAAAACATTTATTGAACATTTACTATGTGCCAGGCACTGAACTCATTGTGTAATGCGAATTATTTCATTTAATCCTGTGGGGTGTGTATTCTAATACCCCCATTTTAGTTAGCGGGAAACTGAGGAACAAAGATGAACGAGGCTTAAGATTAGGCAAAAGGATTAATAAGGCTTGAAAGGATTAAATCAAAAGGTTAAATAAATGGCCTCATTATTAAGTCCCCCTTTCTCCATAAGTGGCATGCAGCCAGAAAAGATAAAAACAGACGTTCGATCCTGTCTCAGTGGACAGCTGTGGGCACTGCAGAGGCCATTGCCTCCTGTGGCCCTGGCCGGCATCCGGAACCCACGCTGGCACTCCGTCCCGAGTCCTGCTGCAGCAGCTCCCAGGGCCCTCTAACGTTTCACTGAATGTAGCACTAAGGCTGTAAGCTTTTCATAACCAGATTCTAAAGCATCAGGATCCAGGAGAGGCCGTTTGCTGCTGTCACTTCTGTCACTACTATGTAACATTGTTGTCCAAATAGTGGCCAAATCAGTCATTAGCAGCCCCTTGCGGAATGCTCCTTGTACTGACTTGAGATCACCGATCGTGGGAACCTGTCCCCAATTCTGGGCTCTATGATGTGACATTGGTAGCTCCAAATTGACCCCGGTGGGGTATTTATCCTGGAAAACTGGGAAAATGTTAAAAGTAGGTCTTTTTTTTTCTCTTTAATTTTTTTTTTTCTCCTGAGACCTGGATGTTAACCATTATAGCACTCATCTATCAGCTAGTAATAAAGCTAACTCTCGAAAATGTGAGACAAAACTATCATTACTTGGAGAGTATCTGATTTCCTACATTGAAAACTTTAGGGGGAAAATACTCTCAAATTTAATGAGATTTTAAAAAACCCAGGACAGACTGCTGATCCATTCTGCAGAAACACCTTTGGTGTGGGTGGCATTTGCGTATAGTAAAGCCTGGGGCCCACAACATCTGATTTTCATCATCTGGCCAAGACTGATCAGTACAGAGGGAGAAAAGTCAGCGTTCAGGGGGCACAGGAGGGAAGGGGCAGCGGTCCGATTGGTTCGGGCAGTAAGCCTACTCATTGGGAGGAGCAGGCTCTAAGAGGTCCGAGACCCAGTTTCATCTAGGCTTAGCTTGCCCTTGGTTCTGCCAAGAGACAGTATCTTGTCTTTCCTCTAAACTTTACTCCTTGTCCAAGCCAGTTCAGTTTTGAGTTTCCTTCATCTCGAGCAAAACCAGATTGTCTAATAAAATAATCTATTCTGGAAGGAATGCATAAAGGTAAAACAGCCAGCTTCCTCTCTGCCCCCACACTCCCTGTTCAGAGGCATTAATGCTTTTCATGAGGGGACTGCACCTTTCCTGGATCAATAGGGCTTTTCTTGCAACACCTTCAGTGCAAACTGCTTACTTCCCAAATTTTCTGGCTCTGTATACCGACATGTTATATAAAGAGTTATAGATTGGTGGTGATAAGTGCAATCAGGGAAGTTAGGGAACAACTTTCGGTGTTAAAGAGACCTGATTTTTAAAATACGATCTCTGTAGTGATGACAAGTTACTGCTAGCCAATCACTCTTCTCTTCATCAGCCCTGGGCTGAAAATTATGAGATTCCTTTGTTGTGGTCCTCATTTCATTATTGGCAATTACGCCTGTCCCTTCCTCCTCTCGCTCCCCCCACCATAAATGCACGTGGTGACATCAAAGCATTTCCACCCTCAAGCCTGCTTCTTGAAATTGTATCTAAATATATCTCAGGTGTGTACAAAGGCTTCTTGTTCAGGTTCATGGGCCCAGTTTTCTTGGAATCACAAGACAGAAGTACGAAGAGGTTGATGTGTAAGACTTTTGAGAATAGGGCCTTGGGAACAATGTTATATGGATTTCTGGGATTCAGAAATGCATCTGGGTTGTTTTTGACAAAGTACAGTTGAGAAAACCTCAGCCCAGAAGACACAGGAAAATGTGCAATGGAGTCCTTTTTCTAACAGCTTCGGGGATGCTCCAAGTTTGGAGAAAGCCAGACCTGAAAGTAGGAGTGGGATTGGGGCATAAATGAGAGTACTTAATTGAAGATGTATTTACACAATGACTGTAAATTGCAGGCATTTTTTATTCTCCAGATTAAATTTTGAATTGGCTGCTCCAAGTGCCTGGGGTGTGGGGTGGAGGGTGGGGGGCTTTTATGATAGGCT
The DNA here is from genome assembly GCA_004026885.1 of Lyroderma lyra. Classification (NCBI taxonomy): domain Eukaryota; kingdom Metazoa; phylum Chordata; class Mammalia; order Chiroptera; family Megadermatidae; genus Lyroderma; species Lyroderma lyra. The sequence continues at coordinate 39,928 of PVJL010011253.1, forward strand.
TTGATCGGACAGAAGCACAGTAAATCTTATGGTAATTACAGACATCCACGATGGAGCTACAAGGGGGAATAATAAAAAATCACCGTTTCTTCCCAGAAGAGTAATGCATGAAAGTGAACATCCCTTGGTTTAACCTTATTTTTATTTAAAGCCTGCTGTTGATTCACTTTATCCATTTACAGTGACCCTTTAGACTTCCTTTCTAATAAAAGATTATGAGATAGCCAGATCTAACAGTGGCAGAAAAAATTCATGTCATTCTTACAGTTATCAATTTAGTAATTAATTACAAATACAAGCAAACAACAAAAGGTCACCAGACAGTTTTGAGGAGCATTAATATCTTGGAAAAGAAGAACCATGATAATCAAACAAAAAAACTGACCCTTGAAAGAACATGTAATTCAGACAATGTGAATAACATAAAAAATTAGTACTCTCTTTTTAGATAACCTTTTAAATATAAAGTTTCAGGGACATTATATAATGAATTCAATACCTGTCAGCCAACATCAATAATTATAAAGATGTGGCAGCAAGATTAAAGAAAAAAGAAATGAACTAACAAACAAATAACCCATGGACACAATCAATAGTTTAATGTTTATTTGGGGATGAGTGGGTTAGGGAGGGGAGAAAGGGGAGGGGGTAGGAGAGGAGGGAGTGGAAGCTAAATATAAGGTGAGGGAAAGAGAAGTCACATTAGGTGGTGAACTTATTATACAACAAGCTGACAATGCACTGTAGAATTGTATGCCTGAAACCTATGTAATCCTTGCTAACAGGTGCCACCCCAGTAAGTCTAACAATAAAAATGAATTTAAAAAAATACAAATGATAAAATAACTACAAAAAAAGATTATTTGGAAAGAAATCCAAGCCACTAGCATTTCACATATAAATATTTCATTGTATAAATCTCTAAAATATAAGAACACTTTAAAAATAAATATGTGAAAGTGGGTTGATAAATTTTGCCTCCACTGTAATATTTTTTGTCACATCAGACATATCTGGACATAACTGGTTCTGTGTAGTCACACGGTTTCTCCCTTTCATCACTCTTGACCTTGCACACACAGATGCTTACATTTTTCACCCAGTGCACATTGAATGGCAAGAATGTTCAGATGTTTCGTTCAAACAGCATGCTGTTATTCAACTCTTAACAGCAGAAAATGTTCCTCCAATTTTTGTCATATTTTTGAAAAGGAAGGTGAGGACTTTCTTAAAGCAGATTGTTATAGGTGATGAAACTTGGATCCATCATTATGACCCCGAGAACAAAAGGCATAAGGGATCACCTTCCCAGCTGAGGCCTGAGTTTTACGTTTTTTTGGGCTGAGCTGCAATGGAGTCTGAGGAGGTGTGCATTTTAGCTTTCCAGTCAATGCTCAATGAAGGACAATAAAGGGCACTATAGACAAAATTTAGGGCTAAGTGACAGTTTGGGAAAAGGCCTATAGAAAATTTAGCACCAATGAAGAATTATTATCTGGAATTACAGAATAAATTCCTATAAATAAGGAAAAGAAGCAATAGAAAAATGGCAAGGATTATGATTAAAATATCCTAATGGTTAAAAATATATAGACATGAGATATTTAACTTCATCATAAACAAAATACAAATTAAAATTCTTAAATACTGTTCACTAATGAGCAAAAAGTTAGAAAGTTGGATATCGAATGCTGGTGAGGATGTGGGGCGGTGGGAAACCTCATGCATTGCTGGTGGGGACGTAGGTAGACTGGTATGGTCAGTTTGGAAAGGAAGATACTGAGTGGAATTAAGTAATTACTGTATACACCGTAAACACTAGGGAAATTCTCACAAGGGTAAACCAGAAGGTCTTTATGAAAATGTTTAGCACAGCATTCTTTGTGGTGGCAAAGAACGAGGGAATAATTAGGTTAATTATTGTGATGACTGTATAGCCACCACAAGGAATGAACTAAGTTATCAATTAGCCACATGGATAAACATAATTTTTGTAGTCAAACACTATATAAATTAAATGTACACAATCAGTAATGTTTATATTTAAAGATACTCTCACACATATAGATATGAATACAAATATTGAAGATGGATTGAAAGTACAAATACCTAAATGTGTTAAGTTGGAAGCCTATGGAGGGGAACATAAATTGGATTATACAGATGAAGGAGAGAAAACTCAATAAAATGAAATAAAGGACAAAGGAAGAAAATGTGTCATGATTTGATGGCATGATCGATCCCACTCTGCTCATCTGACATCTCTGCAATAAAGAAACTTACAAACAAACCAGTGTCGCTTGAGAAATAGGAAGATTTGACAACCTAAGATCAGAGTTGGTGGGAGCTAGGAGGTGGACAGATGTGGAGCAATCCCCCACAGCCCACCTCCCCTACTGTCTTTCCATAGTGTCAGCTGTAGCCATTTTTGGTGTCTGCCAGCCTCTCCAAGCATTTGTATTAAGTATGCTGACCAGACATACTGTTTTAAATGGGACAGAAAACAACAGTACTGTCCCGTTTTAAATGATATGTACGGTCAGCCTACTGACACCTTGAATTTAGCCCAGTGAGACTAGGCTGACCAGACGTACCATTTGAAACAGGTCAGTACTATAGTTTTCTGTCTCATTTAAAATGGCACATCTGGTCAGCCTAGCATTAAGGCCTCTGTTCTACAGAACATCGTTCCAGATGGAGGTCTCAGGAGCAGGAGACCTCGTGGGATGGACTACTTTTGTAAGCCTAACAGGGTGAGTTAGTGTATCCTAAAAGCTGCTGCTATTCTGATGAGTTGCCTGGACTAAAAATCCGCAAGACAAAGCAGCATAGAAGATTTTACAGACCCGAAACTCAATATTCACCCTAAATAAGATCCCTCAGAAGATTCAGATAGACTGAGAGAAATAATCCTAAACACAATCCATTAAGAAACTTTTATAAGAGTTTAATATCTTCTCCCTTCATTAATAATTCAGATAAAAGACCTATAAAGAGCACAGCTGAGGTGAATGTCTTTTCACCTTTGACTTCTCTGCCATGGGGAATGGTCAGACTTTCTACCCCTGATTAAAATTTTCAATTTACCCCACTGAAATTGTGCCGTGAATTCTGGTTCCTGTAGACTCTTGTCAGAAAGTAGCAGCTTTTCTAATCATGACCTTCCTTGATTAAAACGCTAAGGCTGTTCTATTTTAGAATAGCCAGTTACTTGAGCCCACCTTTAAAAATTAAGACCCTTTGGTATGAAGTAACAAATCAACTCAAACAGCTTAATTTAAAAAAAAAGGTTATTCTTTTTTTAAAAAAATTATTTTTATTGTTAGACTTATTGGGGTGACATCTGTTAGCAGGATTACATAGGTTTCAGGCATACAATTCTACAGTGCATTGTCACCTTGTTGTATAATAAGTTCACCACCCAGTGTGGGTTCTCTTTCCATCACCTTATATTTAGCTCCCCCCACTTCTCCCCTCCCCTCCCCACTCGTTCCCAAATAAACATCAAACTATTGATTGTGTCCATGGGTTATTTGTTTGTTCATTTTTTTTTATTGCTTTCAGTTTTATATTCCACATATGAGTGAAGTCACAGTTTTTGTTTTTTCTCTCTGGCTTATTTCACTAAGCATGATGATCTCCAGGTCCATCCATTTTGTTGCAAATGGCAATATTTCATCTTTTCTTACAGCTGAGTAATATTCCATTGTGTATATGTACCACAGCTTCTTTAGCCAGTCGTCTGTCACAGGGCACTTTGGTTGTTTCCATGTTTTGGCCCCTGTGAACAGCGCTGTGATGAACATTGGGATCCCACAAAGAAATACAAATGGCCAGCAGACATATGAAGAAATGCTCATCCTCATTAGCTATCAGGGAAATGCAAATCAAAACCACAATGAGATCCCACCTCACACCTGTGAGAATGGCTGTTATCAACAAGACAAGGAATAACAAGTGCTGGAGAGGGTGTGGAGAAAAAGGAACTCTGGTACACTGCTGGTGGGAGTGCAAACTGGTACAACCACTGTGGAAGGCAGTGTGGAGGT
>PVJL010011254.1:0-44032 GCA_004026885.1 Lyroderma lyra
AACATACAATGGGGAAAAGAGAGCCTCTTTAGTAAGTGGTGCTGGGAAAACTGGAAAAACATATGCAAAAGAATAAACCTGAGCTGTGAACTCTCTCCATATACAAAAATTAACTCAAAATGGATTAAAGACCTTCATATAAGAGCTGCAACAATAAACTTTGTAGAAGAAGACATTGGTACTAAACTTATGGATCTAGGACTAAAGGAAGACTTCATGAACCTGTCCTCAAAGGCAAGGGAAGTAAAAGCAAAAATAAATGAATTGGACTATATCAAACTACAAAGCTTCTCCTCAGCAAAAGAAACGATATACCAGGCAAAGAGACAGCCAACTGAATGGGAGAAAATATTTTCAAATAATTCATCAGATAATGGTCTAATGTCTCAAATATATAAGAATTAATAAGACTTAACAACTACAAAAAAAAAAAACCAATAGAAAAGTGGGCAAAAGAACTAAACAGACACTTCTCCCACAAAAAAATACAAATGGCCTGCAGACATATGACAAAATGCTCATCCTCATTAGCTATCAGGGAAATGCAAATCAAAACCACCATGAGATACCACCTCACACCTGTGAGAATAGCTATTATCAACAAGTCAAGGAACAAGGGCTGGACAGGATGTGCCGAAAAAGGAATTCTGGTACACTGCTGGTGGGAGTGAAAACTGGTACAACCACTGTGGAAGGCAGTGTGGTGGTTCCTCAGAAAATTGGGAATGGAGCTACCATTTGACCCAACAATCCCCCTTCTGGGGATCTACCCAAAGAACTTGAAAACATTTGTCCGCAAAGACTTATGTACCCCAATGTTCATCGCAGCGCTGTTCACAGTGGCCAAAACATGAAAACAAACATGGAAAGTGCCCTGCAACAGATGACTGGATAAAGAAGCCATGGTACATATACACAATGGAATATTACTCAGCTATAAGAAAAGATGAAATATTGCCATTTGCAACAAAATGGATGGACCTGGAGATTATCATGTTTAGTGCAATAAGCCAGACAGAAAAAGCAAAGAACTGTATGACTTCACTCATATGCAGAATATAAAACTGAAAGCAAAGAAAAAAGAAATGAACAAACAAATAAACCATGGACACAATCAATAGTTTAATGTTTATTTGGGGACGAGTGGGTTAGGGAGGGGAGAAAGGGGAGGGGGTGGGAGAGGAGGGGGGGAAGCTAAATATAAGGTGATGGAAAGAGGGGTCACATTAGGTGGTAAACTTATTATGCATCAAGTTGACAATGCACTGTAGAATTGTATGCCTGAAACCTGTGTAATCCTTGCTAACAGATGTCACCCCAATAAATCTAACAATAAAATTGAATTTAAAAATAAAAGATCAGAAGTAAGACAAACATGTTCACACTCAGCAATGTACTTGAGCATAGTGATGATGGGCACAGCCAGGGCTAGCTATGAATGATTTTCATTTCATAAGGAAAGTTAGCAGGACTTCTTTAAGATTGGAGGAGTGAGGGTATAACAGGTAACATAAAATGAATGGATGGAGAAATTTAGTTTGTTCCAAGGGAATACTCAAGGAGATAATAGATTATAACTTGGGAATACAATCAATAAGGTTGCAGTAAATTTGTGTTGTGTTAGATGGGTTCTAGATTTATTGGAGTGATGGGAAGAAAGCTGGAGAAGTGGGAAAAAAATGGGAAGAAAACAAGAAGTACAAATCATAATCACAGAATATCCACAGGGATATAAAATACAACATAGGGCATATAATTAACATTGTAATAACTATGTATGATAATAGAGCGGAACCAGATGTATTGCAATGAGGTTTTAGTAAGTTATGTAAATTACTCATCACTGCACTGTACACCTGAAACTGTTATAATATCGTATGTAAAATGTAATTAAAAATTAAATTTTTAAAAATGAAATGAAAATCATTCAAAGTGGAAAGAAAATTAAAATTAACATTGTCCACATGTGACATTATTTAATATGTGAAATACATTTTATTTCATTAATGAAATTGAGGTTTTTGGCATAAAAGTTTTATGTGTATGTGTGTTAATTTGTTTTGGATAGTTGCAATGAGTCCACATTCCCAGGACACAAGAGTAATTAAAATTCAAATCTGAGTAAACAGTTTGTGTATGTGTCTGAACATATGTGTGTGTGTGTGTGTTGGGAGTGGGGGACTGAAATTGTAAGACAATAACATTTTGATTTGTAACTATTATAAATTAAACTTTTGATAATATCAATTGTGATTTTTTTTTTCTGAGAAACTCACCCTGTTTCTTGTAATTAACTCTTTTAGGGCTAACTATTTATTCAAAGAACTTTCTGTTTTATTATAACTGTTTTCACATTTTTGTTAAATTTGGGGCTTACATTGATTAGTAAAAATTACATAGGTTCCAGGTGTACAATTCTACAACACATCATCTCTGGGTTGTATTATGTGTTCATTACCTAGAGTCAGTTCTCTTTATATCACCATATATTTGTGTCTCTGTCAAATGGAGACCCATATACTCTTTCCAGGATTCTGAAATATAGATTAAGCCAAGGATGTAGGAAGCTTAGTTGTAACTGAGTTACTCTGCAAGAGGTCAGTGAACTATGAGGGGTAGTCAAGAAATTCATGAAAGAGAAGAGTTATCATAGAGATGAGAGTGCTTGTGCACACAGTTAAATCGTGTGATTTATTACTAGTATATACGCCAAATTTACATCTGTGTTCTTTCAGATATCCCTAATGAAGCACATAATACATGAAGAAAATCCCAAGTATGAATAAAATTGAATTTCATGTTGTCATTAAGTTCCTCACAAAACAAAGGAAAACACCTCAAACCATTTTGGAAGATATGTTAGCAGTCTACAGGAACTGTTGCCCTGGGAAATTCATATTTTACAAGGGGCATAGCCTTTTCAAGCAAGGCAGAGTTCATTGAAAATGACCTTGATCCAGGATGCCCTTTTGAGGCCACTTCCTCAGGCATTATCAAAAACGTTGAAAATTTGTAATGAAGGACACCAGATTGAATAAAAAACAGCTTTCAGAAATGGTTGGAGTATTCCCTACAGCCCTTTTGAATATGATTTATCAGCATCTAAGAATTTCAAAAGTCAGTGCAAAATGGGTACTGAGAATACTCATCATACTACTTGTTAAGTGTTCACAGGTCTTTGTACCTCTGCAGAAACAATAGAGATGAACTTTTAAACTGGCTTCTCACTGGAATTGGGTTAATTATTATGAGCCTGAGTCAAATCAGGAGTCCATGCAGTATCATGAAAAGAACACGCCAACCCCTATTAAATTCAAGTTGTTGCATCACTTGAGAAAATTATGGCTTCTGTTTTTTGGGATACAGAGGGTATCTGGCTTATCGATTACAAAAGGAAGGGTGTCACAATAACTGTACAGTACTATTCTAGTCTGAAACAGTTAAAAAAATCTGTGAAGAAGAAAAGTTCAGGAAAATGGGTCAAAGGAGTACTGTTTTGATTTGTTTTGTTTTGTTTCATTTTTTCATGACAATACACCTATGCACTACAGCAATGTTTCATTGGCTACTCTTCGTGACTGTGGGATTCAAATATTAAACCACCTTCTATATAACCATATAACCCACACTTGGCTCAGTCTGATTATTATTTGTTCCCAAATATGAAATAAACAGCTTTGAAGGAGAAAATTTTCAGACAACAAAGACGTTAAGTCTCCATTTTGAGAATAAAGAGAAGATATTTTCATTTCAAGGTTATAAATAAACTTATTAAAATGTGAAAAGTGCACTGAACTTAAGGGTAAATACATTGACAAAGAAAAATAATAAATATATTTTTACTTTTAAAATGTGAAAAGTGCACTGAACTTAAGGGTAAATACATTGACAAAGAAAAATAATAAATATATTTTTTATTTATCTTTCTTCCTCTGTATTTTATGAGTATCTTGATCAACTCTCTCCTAAAGTCTAAGGTTTATCGGCTATGATTTTAAATGACATTTTCAACCCTTTTGCAGACTCCCTCCAGCCTTTTCTCTTACTCTAAGAACACTGTACATGTTCAATATTCTAATAGCACTGTCACTCACGCATGTTTTCTTCTCTTGTCACACAAAACTTGTAGCAATAAACCCCATGAAAACCACACATCCTACATCATGGCAGAACTGTGGTTTCACAGCTCTACGGAGTATAAAATGATTGTAATTTATCAAAAATCATGGATCTCAGAATGACCAGCATGAAGAAATATATAGAGCACTTGAATCCCCTAGATAAGTCCAAAGTTACAGGACAGAAGGGGAGAGGCTAACATGAGATTGCTGTGTCTCAGAGGGCTGACTGGACCCCATGCAAATTCTATGTCTGGACTATCCCTGTGAGAGTCTGCACACAGTGAAAACACTCCCATGAATATACACTTATTCCTGCAGAAAATTTGGGTGATTAGACCACTGACCTCTGTTTTTTAATTGAAAGGATGTTGGCATACAACTTGTGGAAACAGTCTACAACATTCTTCCAGGTCCACACCTCTCCCTCTAGGGAGAGGAGGAGCACCACTGGTCTGATTCTTTACTCCCACTGATCTAGGACAGGACTCACAGGGAGAGGGTCTTTGGAGGATCATCTATGTGAAGAACCCTATTGAAAGAGGACTGTCACAGCCTTGACTCCATCTGCACACAGATAGCACTTCTGAGAACTTTGGGTCATGGCAGCCAGTTCTGAGTGGGGTATCCCCGTGGAGATCTCAGGTCTTGCTGCTCCTGCAGCACATGTTCACTTCCCCACAGGAGAGACCTCTGTTCCACATAGGGGTCAAGACCATGTGACAGCATGCAAATTTCTCATTCTTCTCTATGACTTGAAAAGCTGAGTGCTTGTCTGGAGCAGTGAGTTCTATGTTCCACCATGGACATGCTGTGTTCTTCTCTCTTGCTGGTGACCATCCCTTCTTGTGAGTGCTCCAGTCAGGGGTGCCCTCAGGGATGAAAGGATTCCTGTTTTTGACCAGAACTGGATTAACCTTTCTTGTGCTTTCTTCACAGGAGTTCTATCCCAGTTCACCCTGCAGGAGTTTGGTCCCAGACTGTTGAAACCCACCCAGACACTTACACTCACCTGCTCCTTCTCAGGGTTCTCACTGAGCACTATAATATGAGTGTTGGCTGGGTCCATCAGCCCCCTGGGATGACACTGGAGTGGCTAGCACACATTTGGTGGGATCATAAGTATTACAGCCCATCTCTGAAGAGTTGGCTAACAATCTCCAAGGACACCTCTAAAAACAAAGTGGTCCTAATAATGACCAGGATGGCCCCTGAAGACACAGCCATGTGTTACTGTGTACGAATGGCACAGAGATACAGCCCAGGGGAATCTTGTACAAAAACTCAAGGATTTGTCTCAGCTGGGCCCCTACATGTGCAGAACAGGAAATTGTGGGCAGATGGCATTTTTCTTGCAGGCTCTGTGGTTCCTCTTCCTTTCACAGCCTGGGAGTGACAGTTTTTTTCTCTTCTTTTTAAGAAGACCCTATTAGTGGAGCATAAGGATGAAATGCTTAACTGTTTTTTATAGATTATCTACATGGCAAGGCCAGCTACATAATATAAAATATCACCCACAGAATGTTTTTGTTTCATGAAGTGCTATCCCTCCAAGTGACAGGATACAAACAAACAAAAAGTTCACTCAAAACAATATACAGATTTAATGAAATTCTCATCAAAATCTCCTCTCCCACCCACTCCCCTTTCTCCCCTCCCTAACCCACTCGTCCCCAAATAAACATTAAACTATCGATTGTGTCCATGGGTTATTTGTTTGTTCATTTCTTTTTTTCTTTGCTTTCAGTTTTATATTCCGCATATGAGTGAAATCATGCAGTTCTTTAAGCGTCACTGTCTTTAAATTTCTTTTTTTTTAATTCATTTTTATTGTTAGACTTATTGGGGTGACATCTGTTAGCAAGGATTACATAGGTTTCAGGCATACAATTCTACAGTGCATTGTCAACTTGATGTAAAATTTCACCACCTAATGTGACTTCTCTCTCCATCACCTTATATTTAGCTTCCCCCCTCCTCTCCCACCCTCTCCCCTTTCTCCCCTCCCCATTCATCCCCAAATAAACATTAAACTATTGATTGTGTCCATGAGTTATTTGTTCATTTCTTTTTTTCTTTGCTTTCAGTTTTATATTTCACATATGAGTGAAATCATGCAGTTCTTTGTTTTTTCTTTCTGGCTTATTTCACTTAGCATGATGATCTCCAGGTCCATCCATTTTGTCGCAAGTGGCAATATTTCATCTTTTCTTACAGCTGAGTAACATTCCATTGTTTAAATTTCATGGGTACCAAACTTGCCTGGATCTCTTTCCTTTTAATTCTAAAAAGTACTACAGGATCGAACTCTTCCACAATTTATGTTAAGAATTGGTTAGTGTTCTGCATGGTTCCATCCCTTAACCACTGTTCACATATGTATAATTTTCCTTGGAAATATCAGCCACGCCCAGAGTTTCAGGTGGCACATACACTTGGATGACTCACAAATGCATACATCCCCAAAGCTTCAGGTAAACATACACAACAACCCTCTTCACATCTTTAAAAAAATATCCCACAGGCATTTTATATTAACATGCTCAAGATAAAAGTAACCATTTTCTTCTCTGAAGCTTACCTCTTTTTCTCTTCTTGTTTTTTTAAGGTACTGTGTACAATAAGCACTACTCAAGTACCCCTAGTTAGAAAGTTCTTGGTCATGCATGGCTATGTACCAAATCCCAAACATAAAAATATTCTGCTAGTTTTTGCACCTATATATAATCTTGAAATCATCCATTTTTCTTTAAATGACTTACCTAGATCTTTTTTATTTTATGTGGACTTTACAGTGGTGTCCTACTTGGTTTGCCAGCTTGATTTTACCTCCTTGACCCAGGGTCCACAGATAAACCTGAGTGATGTAGTATGTCATCCCCTTCGTAAAGTCTTTCAATGCCTCTCCATTGCCCAAACCCCTTGGTTTCCCTAACCTCATCTCACACTAGTCTTTCTTATTTTTGTGAACCAAATTCCAAGTAAACATCTTTCTGTTTCTCTGGCAAATCCTGTGATATATGACCTCGATGTCTCTGTTCATTCTGAACTCTGCTACAGTAATCATGTTACCTCTTTCTCTGCTTTGCAATCCTTCTCTTCAGTTCAAGTTTCATCTCATACAATCAGTTTTTCTTCACTGTTCTCCATAATCTTTTTGATACGGTGTGCTCATAGAACATTTGCATATCTCTGAACTGCAGTTATCACAGTAGGTGATGTATATTTTCAACTATGTATTTCTATGATTTTGACGTAAATAATAATTTTTAAATCTTCATGGTTAGCAATGTGCCTGGCACACAGTAGTGGCTCAATAAATTTATTGAACTGTTATCAATGACAATAAATGGTTGTTTTGAAGGTGCTCAATAAATATTAATTAAATTGATAGTTATGGAAATAAAGAATTATCTGGAAAAGAAAAAAAAGAGAAATGGAGTTACAATGTGACCTGGCAATCCCCATTCTGGGTATCTACCCCCAAAATTTGAAAACCTTAGACCACAAATGTTTATGCACCCCAAAATTCATCACAGCACTGTTCATGATGGCCAAGACATAAAAACAACCAAAGAACCCTTCGATAGATGACTGGATAAAGAAGCTGTGGTACATATAAACAGTGGACTATTACTTAGGTATAAGAAAAGATGAAACATTGCCTTTTGTGACAAAATGGATGGAACTTGAGATCATCATGTTAAGCAAACTAAGCCAAACAGAAAAAGACAAGAACCACATGACTTTACTCATATATGGAATATAAAACTGAAAGCAACAAAGAAGCAAAAACTCATGGACACAATCAGTAGTTCAGTCGTTACCTGAGGGCAAGGGTAGAAGGGTTGTGATAGAAGGAAGGGGTTGCAGGAAATGGAGAAGCAAGTTCATGGTGAAGGAAAAAGGATTGACTTTGCGTGGTTAACACATCGTGCAGTACATAGACGATTCACTGTAGAATTGAACACCTAAAACCTATGTAATTTTAGTTAATCAAAGTCATCCCAATAAGTGTAACAATTAAAAAAAAAGCTAAGGTGTTAAATTTCAAGTTAAAGAAACATTAGCATATAAGAAAACTGAGCAAATTCCAGAAATATATACCTGAGTTTTTTCTGCCACTAACAACAACAAAAATAATAGGGTCCATGGTGCACAATAAAATAATTTATGAAATGATGACACATGGACTGTGCTGTCACCATGGAGTGTCAGACAGTGGCCATGCACAGGTAAATTTTTAGAGGTTTCACATGAAGGTTGCAACTGATAAATCTTGCTCTGTAATGTGATTTTGTGCCCAGAGAGCCATAATTCACCACAATTGTAATACACAAACACCTGGAAAGGGAATAAATATGTTTGACTCTAGAAGCACATGTATTAAATATGATGAGCAATCTGGAAGGAACGATATAAAAAGTATCACTCATGCTGTCTCAAGTTCAGGTTTAAACATGAAATAAGAATTGTTGACATTTTATGAAAACTATAGCAAAAAATTCATTAGAGTTCATGAATTAATAATAAAGAACAAATAAATAGAGTTACTAGATATTAATCAGTGAATGTGTCAGCACTCTAATGACCAGAATATAAAGTTTTGGATAAGTTGCAGATTATGAAATTATTTATAAAAAACTAATAATCATGTGAATTATGTTAAGTTTGAAACAGCAATATCTATTAATGACAATAAAATTGTAAATAAAACTATCAAATTACAAACTTTTTGTGCTTAAGTGACTATCCAGAGAATAAAGGACAAGCCACAAACAAAAAATATTTGCAAATTACATAACTACCCAATGACTGTATCTAGAATATTATAAGTACCCTCAAACTCAACAGAAAGAAAAGAAAAAATCCTTTCATACAACAGGCAGAGACTTGTACAGACCTTTCATCTCAGAGACACAGAGGTGTAAACTGAGCTAGGAAAAGACACTCACCATCACTGATCACTAGAGACATTTCAAATCAAGATCATGGTGAAAACCTTGTACCCTAATGGCAGTGTATCATGTAGAAGAGAAATACTTCATTTTGTTGAACATTCTTTGTCTTGCCAATTACGGGTGACAAATCCACTTTATGCAGGCTGAATATTCTCTCATTTTCCACAAAGCACAAGAGTATGGATTGCTCCTTAGACTGAACTAAAGAAACTGAGTCTGCTGTGAATCTTTAATCTCCCCTATCAGGGTCTGATAGTGGTTGTGACAGCAGCTGTCTCCTGCTGTCTCTGTCATTGGTTCTCTTTTGTTAGCGAGCAAAACCAGTGTAGCTGTCTCACCTACACTGATTCCATCCGTGTCTTTAATGTCTTTCCCCACAACCTTAACCCTTGAACCTTTGAACCCTCCACATTCTTCTAGAGGTGAAAACTAATTAAATTTCATGTCGAAGTGGAATCATACAAAACTTACTTACTTGTAACTGCTTTATTTCAGTGAAGACAATGTCATCTAAGTTCATCCATATTGTAGTTTGTGGCAGGCTTTTTCTGTTAAAGCTGAGTGATATTCATTTTAAGTAACACATTTTTATTCGTTTATCCATTGATGGACTTGTAGAATGTCTCCACATCTTAACTATACTGAAGAATGCTACAATGAACAGGAAAGTGCAAATATCTTTCCAAAGTTCTACGTTTATTACGTGATGAATCCTTAGACAATGAATTGCTTAAACATATAATATTTTTGTTTTTATTTTTGGAGTAACAAACATGGTGTTTCCTATAATGGCTGCACCATTTTACCATCCCATCAAGTCTGTGCAAGTTTCTTTTCTCTACAATTCAACATTAACATGTATACTTTTCTTTTGTTTTGCTTTGTTTTGATTTTTGGTTTATAACTGCTGTGCTAAAAGATGTGAGCTAATTTCTTATTGTGGTTTTGATTTTTAGTTCTTCATGAGTGATGGTATTGGACTGCTGTGTCTACTTATGAGTCTCTTGCCAACTTAGTTCATTTCTGTTTCTATGTTGTCATTTTGTTCATCCCCACTTAATTCTTTTACTTTCCATCACTCACCTGCTGTTACCATTTGATCCTGTGGTCTGTCTACATTTCCTTTAAGCTTGCAACACACTAATTAGAGTAATTTGAAATTCAGTTTTTAACAATCCCAATATTTGTGTCATACATGACTGTCACTTAGAAAACATATCCGTTAGTGCACTTGTCCTGTTCTTGTTATTCCCCATAAATTCTGTTACACCCAAACAAGATAGAATGCACAGTAACTCCAGGTGTCCTATTGTATTGCAATACATTATGTTGTGTGTCATTTTTTTCCATGATCATAATTAATCATTAAACGTATGTACCCAATCTCCCTCTACTTCTTGTTAGTCTGTCACTGTGGAAGCCTCTGTGTATCTCATAAAGGAAGCTTCCGCAGCCCTTTGTTACCATGAAGTCCACTGTGGAAGCTGGTTTTTGCTAATGGCTTCAGAGAATTTAATTCACCATGTGGTTCCCTCTTTGTCTTCCCTCCTTGTCATGGGGGTTGCCCCTTCTGTTTTCCCCACAGAACATCTCTGCTCCTAATCTCCATGCTGCATCTCCCCTCAAGTTACATGATAACTGTTGGTGTGGTGAGGTGACGTTCACTCTCTGACTGAGCCTTGTTATTAGGCAGGGACTTGCCCTGGTTCTGGACTGTGTCTTTCCAGGTGTTCCTGAACCTCTCCAGGACCAATGTGGGCCCTGTGTTATGTTCACATCCTACTTCATGGCAGATTGTCCTTTCTGTAGCTGTGCCCTTCCCCTCATGTAATAATTGTCACCAGTGTCCTCAACTTCCAGATCTATTTCACTTTCCTCCATATGGTCATGTTTATTTAGTAGTGAAGAGAATGCAGTGTATGTTATCACATGCAGGCAGTAGATCCTTATTTTGCCTCAGCACGTGACATAGAACTGTGCTTACAGGGTAATGGTTCTCTCTGTACATGTCCATCTGTGAAATGAAGGTAAAATTGATAGCTATGACACAGATCTTATGTGTATATGTAAAAATAAAATAAGATGATGGGTACTACATGTATAAATATGCACATAAAATAATAAAAATCACATTTTACCAAATGTTCTCATTGCCACCAAACTTCCCCAGGACATGACACTCACTCCTGCACTGAGACACTGCTCTTTGTGTAGGTACCCAACTCCCAGAGTTCCTTATATAGTATAAGAACATGCCAATAGGGGTTCCTCTATTGATAAAAACAGCCCAGTCCTGACCCTGTAGCTCTGAGACAGAAGCTACGGCTCCAGGATACACAGGTTTCCCCATTCTGTGATCAAGACTGAACAGACACAACATACCACGGGCTTCGGGCTGAGCATGGTTTTCTTTGTTGCTATTTTAAGAGGTAATTTATAAAAACAAGAGACACTGAGTGAGTGGTTGTGAATGATAGAAACAGTAGATGTGTAAAGGATTGCTTGTCCAAGATGTTTATGTGTTTCCAGGTATCCAGTATGAAGTGCAGCTGGCGGATCCTGGGGGAAATTTTGTGAAGCTTGTGGGATCTCTGAGACTCTCCTGTACTGACTCTGGATTCACCTCCATTAGCTACTGGATGAATTGGGCCTGCCAGGCTCCAAGGAAAGCACTGGAGTGAGTTAGCCAAATTAATCCTGATGGAGGTAAGGCATGCTATGCCAATTCCATGAAGGGCTGATTTACCATTTCCATAGACAATGCCAGAACATGCTGTATCTGCAAATGTCCAGCCTGAGAACCAAGGACATGGCCATGTATGATTGTGCAAGAGACACAGTGAGGGGGAGTCCATGTGAGCCCAGATACAAACCTCCCTGTAGGAGACAGAAGGGCTGGGCCACAGGGATTATTCAGGACACCAGGAAGCACCCAGGACACATTCAGAACAGGGACCAACCCAGGAGCAGGTGCTGACCTGACTGTGGAAGAGGCTACTTGTTGGGAACTGAGATTGTTTTTTTTCTCAGAATTCTCAGCTTTACCAACAAACAATTCTGGCAACTTTTCTGGGACTAATTTCTTTCATTCTCAGCAGTCAACAATTAAAGAGATAACATTGTTTATAATGGTGATCACAAGTGACTGGGGACATTACCTTCAAAAACTTCCTGTTTGTTCTGGTTTTATTTCTTAAAAGAGAGTCTTCCTGGGTTCTCTTGCCCTTCCTGGGGTTGTAAAACATTTCCCACAAAGAGATAGTGCAGCAGAGTGCAAGCCTTTATGTTCTGAGCACAGGTTCTCTGCTTCTTTCATGCCTAGTGTCCCCACTTATGTTTTTGTTCACACAGGCCCCCATAGCCTCATAGAGTGAAATCAGCTCCTCACAAATTTCTAACTTCCACAATCTGTCCTCCCTACAAAATGTAATATTGTTTCTCATTTCACCAGGCGAATGCTGAAACACCCCAACATCACCTTCTATCATCTACTGTCCTAATTCTCACTAAATCTGTCCTACACAATGAACTTCATGGGGCCATATATCTACTCACACTGCCAGCTCTCTCCACAGTACCAGTCACAGAAGAAATGTTCAGTAAATACATGGGCATTTATGTGCCCCAATGTCACCTCAAACACATCTAACATAACAGTACATTTGTGGACACCCCAGCGCAGGTTGCACTCAGCTTTGCAGGTGACCCTGCTGAGCCCATATGTCATCCACACATATGATTCACAGTGACTCAGGCACTGTTGTAGGACAGGCCTGTGTCAGGAGAGAGCACAGCTGGCTTTTAACCCATATGTTTCTCTAACAATTCAGAAGCTTTATGACAGATGACATCCTGAAGGTCCCACCTGTACATAGCACCTTAGTGGACACCTTAGGGGTGGCTATGGTGACACAGGTAAATTCACTGTATTTTATAGGCTATTTCATATTGCATATGCATTTTCATAGAAGCTAGCTGTTTCTAGTACACTCATATTGTGTCATGGATAAATATGGATTTATCTACTTTATCAAATAAAAATGATTCATGAGAGAGAAAAATAGAGTTCACACAATAGATCTACTCATTTATATAAGTCTTTCCCAGCACACAGTCATACAGTCTCCCACACCCCACACCAGAGCATGAGACCGAACTGAAAAGAAGAGGGGAAATGAATGCAGAATCTTGAGATATTTGGATACTCATACCTGATGTGCTCAGAGGTCTAAACATGGAGCTGCCTAGTGGTAAGACTGTGTTTCCTAGATCTATTTTCATGGTTTATATTAGAAGATAAAGAATGCAATGTTATTGTTGTTGTTGTTTTTCATGTAAAACAGGGTCAGAATAGGGAAAAGTGTTGCTGCTGGAAATGTAAAAGCACCCCATGTATTGTGTGTGTTTATGCATTTTATTACCTTCTCTAAATTATTGTTTTATCATTTCTACAACCTGTCTGGCTGGGGAGAGACTGGAACTTATGGGGTACCCAATGTTCAGAGACAGCACCAGGCTCAGCCTGAAACATGCCTTGAAACAGGCAAATAAAACCACTCAGAGAACCATGTCTATCTAGCCCTCATACCCCAGGATGTGTCCACTATCTTCATCACCCCAGGCCCTTGTTCCAGGCTACTGGAAATGACACTCTGTCACTTAGCCCACTGAAATTATTTTAACTAGTCAGTCCAAAGCTGATCACCTTCCCTGATCCTCATTTTCTATACAAACCCCAATAAACCTGGGTCTAAGCTTCCCCTTCCTGGTAGTCTTCTGCCTCCTGACAACTCTGGTGTCTTCCAAACAGTTTTACATGACATCCAAGGCTCCTGTTTATAGTACCTGTAATTGTAATAAACTGTGTTTTCTGTTGATTCTCTCATGTATGTTCTTTTGTGGCTGCACCTGTCTGACATCTCATAAAATTATGTGGACAACCAGTACTAAAACTTGAAGGTCTGGTATTGAGAAGGCAAGAGAGAAACACCCATAATTGCTTGCCTAAACAATTGCCTATTTTGGCTGTGTTCTACCATCTGAAAACACTCAGTGTAAAGTGAACATTTCTGTGTGAGAATTTGTGCTGCTCTGTGTAGCCTTATTTGGAATCTGTGAACAATTCCTGTTCTAAACTGTGGGCAAAAATGAGTGTCTTTCTTGGGGTCGTGGTGTTGTTGAATTAGAGCATCTATGCAGGGGCCTCTGTAGACTGAGCTCAGACTGTGGGCACTTTCCAAAGTAAGGAAGATAGAGAATGGGCTCACATTTACTCTGGCATGGAGTTAATTGGCCTCCAATCTATGCTGGAAATAGCCAGTTGTCATTTCAAACCAGCACTGGGCATAATAACAGACAATGGGGAATGAAGAGGGCTGGAAGTCATATGCATATATCCTTGAGACATCACTGACCCACAGACTAAATCTACAGATTTCTTGACCTTTGTCACTAGAGAATGGAAAGCCCCAAATTTTGAGGGGGTCATCAACATGACAACTTGAGAGAAGATTCTTGAAACCTCTCCTAAAAAATACAAAAGGTAAAATAGAAAAATTTGACCAGATAATTCCTAAACAGCACAGAGCCTCAGTTAAGAGAACCACTCATCACATGAAAATCCCTAATAGTTAGAAAAGGGAGTTGAGCAGGAGAAAGGAGAAGAAGGTAGACAGTGCTGCAGTTTATGTTCCAAAACCTAGCATAAGAGGGAGCGAATTGGGAAGATGGGAACACTGGCTGACACATACCATGACCTAGGGCAGCTTGGAAACAAAAAACTGTCAAGGGCAAAGTTACAGGCAGCTGAAGCTGAGGCAACAACCCTAGGTGACCTAGGCCCTGAACATACAGGCTGGGGCAAGGTAGAGCCTAACAGAGGTGCTTTAAACAGTGCTCTAAACATCCCTGGGCAGACTAGGACTGTGGACTGAGCACACATGTGGGTACAGGTGACAGCCTGGAGGAGCTCAGAGCCAGGAGCTAAGTGTCACAGCAGTGTTGACCCAGCCACAGGGCATCCCTAGGTGAGCTTGAGACTAGGGGTTGTGGAAACACTGACAAGAAAAGATCACGATCCTTGGCGAGGCATGGCCCTAGAAAAAAGGAGATAGACAGATGCAAAGATGCATCCACAGCAGTCTTTCTGCTCTTGGCAGACAGATGAGATGGCATTGCAGGTGAAACCAGTTCCCAGAACAGTGTTCAATCTTGGGTAACACAGCAGTTGCAATCAACACTGCTCTCAGAGCCACGCAAAACTTGTGGGCCTGGAGATTGTTAGCTTCCTCCGACTCTCTCCCAAGGCTAGCCCTTCCAGCTCTGCAGTTGGCCACAGATGCAGAGACCACCAATGCATGGTATCATCAACAAGGCTACACCTGCCCTTCCCCAACTAATGCTTTTCCCACTCTTCCAGCTAAAACCAACAGGGGCATGAGGGAAATTGCATCACACAGGCACAACAGCCCCAGCCTCCACTGGGATTCTATAGGCATAGAATATTATTACCTACCACATCCTTGGCCAAAGAAGGTATACTGAGGTTAAGGCAACTTGGTCAAAGTAGAGAAGCCCACCTTTGACAAAATCTCCTAGTGTGAGAAGACTGAATAGGCAAGAGAAAATATTGTAAGACACAGCAGCAACAACAACTGGGAAGCAAAATAAATAACTCTTCATATTTGCCAGGGGAAAAGACCTTATGCCCAGGAAGAAGAGAAAAATGAGTACCTTAGGGAACACAGTTGCACAGAAAAAAAATGAAAACTTTCCAGGAAAGGAAGTGGGAAATTTGGAATTAAATTATCTAAATGACCCAAAATTCAGGACTGCAATTCTATAAGCTCTCAGAGATATTGTTTTATTTAAATGGCAGAGCTCACAAAAGGACCTAAACTATCTCAGAAATGATATCTGTGAACAAAAACACACTCTAACAAAGAAACTGAAAGCATTTTAAAAAGAGAGAAATGCTGGAGATAAACAAGGCAGTAAAAGAAGTGAAAACAGAATTAGCTAGCTTAGGAAGCAAGGCTGACCAGAAAGAAAAAAGAATCATGATTTAGAAGACAGGAATACAGAATTCTCACAGAATAAAGAAGAGTGAGATTTGAGAGTCAAAAGAAATGCAAGAACTATACAAAAAAAGGTGACACCATTAGAAAGGAAAAAAATAAGAATAATAGGAGTCCCAGAAGGGGCAAAGAATAAAACCAAAGAGAACTTCCTCAAACAACTAGTAGATGAGAACTTTCCAAATCTTTGGAAAAAAGTGGAACCCAAAATTCAAGAAGAAAATAGAATCCCCAATTACCTGAATTCTAGCAGACCTACTCCAAGGCACATTATACTGAAAATGTTGAAGTTTAAGGACAAAGAAAGAATTCTCAAGGCAGCCTGGGAAAACAGGATCATAGCCCATAAGGCTGTCATCAGATTTCTCTGCAGAAATTTACAAGCCAGAAGATAGTGGAATAAAATATTGAAAATACTGAAAGAAAGAAATTACCAGCCAAAAATAATCTATCCAGAAAAGTTAGTCTTTAGATATAAAGAAGGAATAAAACATTTTCAGACATACAGAAGCTGAGGGAGTCCTCTAACACAAAGCCAACATTGAGGAAATACTTATGAAGACTATTTGATCTAAAACAAAAAATCAAAATAAATGGGGAAAAGTTGGCAAAACAAAAACAAAAGGAAAAGAAGTAAAGGTTTAAATTTCCAAAGCAGAATGAAAATAAGAAGCATGCTTAAGAAAAGTAGCTACAATTATATAATAGGAGAGATAAACACCCCCTTGACAGCCATGGACAGATCATACAAACAGAAAACAAATAAGAAAATATTAGCTTTAAATGATACATTACAGCATTTGGACATAACAGACATTTACAGGACAATTGATCCTACAACTAAAGGTTATACCTTTTGTTCTAGTGCACATGGAACATTCTTAAGGATAGACCATATGCTGGGACACAAAACTAGCCTCAGCAAATACAAGAAGATTATAATTATACCAAGGGCATTCTCATACCACAAATCTTCAAAATTAAAGATCACCTGCAATAAGAGACAGTAAAACACACATATATGTGGAGATTAAACAACATGCTATTAAAAAATGACTGGATGAATGAAGAAATGAAAGAAGAGGTTAAAATGCATAAAAATAAAGATAATTAAAATGCAATGTACCAAATTATTGGGATACAGAGAAAGAAGTAATAAGAGAAAAAAATATATCATTTTTGGCCTCTCTCAAGAAACAAGAAATATCACAAGTAAAGCACCTAACATCCCATTTTAAAGAACTAGAAAAACAAATACAAAAAAACCCCAAAGTCAGCAGAGGAAAGAAAATAATACAAATTTGGGCAGAACTAAATGAAATAGAGAACAGGAAAACAAAAGAAAAAATAATGCAAAAAAGAGATGGTTCTTTGAAAAAACAATAAAATTGAGAAACATTTGGCTAGACTCACCAAGGGACAAAAAGTAAGACACAAATAACCAAAATTAGAAATGAAAGGGGAGAGATTACAACTGATATCACAGAAATGCAAAGGATTATACAAAAATATATAAAAGACTATATTGCAACAAACTTAACAACCTAGGAGAAATGGATTAGTTTCTGCTTCTCTGGTGGTGTAGTGGCTAGGCCTCAGTGCTCTCACCACCACAGCTTGGGTTCAGTTCCAGGGACCCAACCAAAAAAAAAAAAGGAAAATTTTCTAAAAACATATAATCTACACAGACTGAAACCAGTAGTGGATAATTTAAATAGATCAATTAACAGTAAGGAAATTGAAACAATTATCCAAAACCTTTCCTAAGGCAAAAATTCAGGACCAGACGGCCTCACCTACAAGTTTTATCAAGTATTTAAAGTGGAATTAATGTCTATCCTCCTCAAACTCTGCCAAAAAAATTGAAGAAGCAATGCTTCCCAACTGAATTTATGATGCCAATGTTACCCTAATACTAAAACCTCATAAGAAGCTAAATATAAGGTGATGGAAAGAGAAGTTACATTAGGTGGTGAACTGATTATACATCAAGTTGACATTGCACTGTAGAATTGTATGCCTGAAACCCATGTAATCCTTGCTAATAGATGTCACCCCAATAAATCTAACAATAAAAATGAATTTAAAAAAAAGAATAACACATGAAAAGAAAACTGTAGACCAACATCTCTGAAAAACGCAGATGCAAAAATCTTAAACAAATTATAAGTAAATAGGATAAAACACAATGCATTAAAAATATACACGAGGATCAAGTGGAATTCATCTCAGAACACAAGGATTGTTCAACACACACAAATCAATCAAAGTAATACACCACATAAACAAAAGAAAAGATATAAGTCATATAATTTTTATTAATTGATGCAGTAAGAGCATTTGACAAGATACAACATCTACTTATGTTCAAAACCCTTAATAAAATAGGAACAGAAGAAAAGTACCTCAAAAAAAAAAGTACCTGAACATAATAAAGGCCATGTTTGACAAGCACTCACCTAACATCACACTAAATGGTGTAAAATTTAAACCTATTCTCCTAAAATCACAAAAAAAGACAGAGATGCCCCCATCACACTGCTATTCAACATGGTACTGGAAGTTCTAGCCAGAGCAATCATGCAAGTGAAAGGAATAAAAGGTATTGAAATTGGGAAAAAAGAGATCACATTGGCATTACTTACAGATGACATGATCCTTTATATAGAAAATTACAAAGACTCCACCAAGAAACTATTAGAAACAATAAACAAATGCAGTAAAGTGGCAGGATACAAAATCAATGTACAAAAATCAATAGCTTTTCTATATACAAACAATAAATCTTCAGAAAAAGAAAAGAGAGAGTCAATTCCTTTTGCAATTGTGAAAAAAAAAGAATAAAATACCTGGGAATTAACAGAGACCTTGGTGGACTTACATATAGAAAACTGTAAGACACTTTTGAAGGAAATTGAAGAGGACACAGAAATGGAAATATATCCTGTGTTCATGTATAGGAATACTTAACATTGTTTAAATGGCCATATTACCCAAAGCAATTTACAGATTTACTGCAATTTCCATCAAAATCTCACAATCATACTTTCAAGAAATAGATAAACAAATTATCAGATTTATAGGAAACTATAAAATACCTCAAATTGCTAAAGAAATACTACCTAAAAAGAATAAGCCTGGTGATATTACAAAAGCTTGGTATTGGCAGAAAAACAGACACACAGAACAATGGAACAGAACTGAAACCCAGAAATAAATCCACAGATTTATGGACAAATAATTTTTTATAAAAAACAAAAAAACATGCAATGAGGAAAAGACAGCCTCTTCAGTAGGTGGTGCTGGGAATGCCTGAAAAATATATGCAAAAGAATGAATCTGAGCTTTGAACTCTCATCATATACAAAATTAATTCAAAATTGCTTAAATACCTTCATATAAGACCCAAAACAATAAACTGTATAAAAGAAAACATTGGTACTATACCTATAGACCCAGGGATCATGGAGGACTTCATGAACTTGAGCTCAAAGGCAAGGGAAGTAAAACCAAAAATAAATGAATGGGAGTATATCAAACTAAAAAATTCTGCACAGCAAAAGAAACTATTCACAAAGAAATAAGATAGCGAAACAAATGGGAGAAAATATTCTCAAACAGCACATCTTA
This sequence comes from Lyroderma lyra, assembly GCA_004026885.1. Lineage (NCBI taxonomy): Eukaryota > Metazoa > Chordata > Mammalia > Chiroptera > Megadermatidae > Lyroderma > Lyroderma lyra. The sequence continues at coordinate 19,786 of PVJL010011254.1, forward strand.
TAAATATTTAATATCTAAAATACATTAAGAATTAATAGGACTTAACAACAAAAAGACAAACAACCCAATTGAAAATAACCAGAGGACCTAAACAGACACTCCCCAACTGAAGAAATATAAATAGGCAGCAGACATATTAAAAAATGCCCATCCTCATTAGCTATCAGGGAAAGGCAAATCAAAACCACAATGAGATACCACCTCACACCTGTGAGAATGGCTATTATCAACAAGACAAGGAATAACAACTGTGGAGAGGATGGGGAGAAAAAAGGAACTCTAGCACACTGCTGGTGGGAATGCAAACTGTTACAACCACTTTGGAACACAGTGTGAAGCTTCCTCAGAAAATTGGGAATTGGGTTACCATATGACCCAGCAATCCCCCTTCTTGGGATCTACCCAAAAACACTTGAAAACTTTAGTCTGCAAAGACTTATATACTCCAATGTTTATCACAGAGCTGTTCACAGTGGCCAAGACATGGAAGCAACCAAAGTGCCCTGCGACAAATGACTGGATAAAGAAGCTGTGCTACATGTACACAATGGAATGTTACTCAGCTAAAGAAAAGATGAAATAGTGCCATTTACAACGAAATGGATGTACCTAGAGATCATCATGCTAAGTGAAATAGCCAGACAGAAAAAACCAAAAACTGTATGAGTTCACTCAATGCAGATTTTAAAATTGAAAGCAACAAACAAAAAAGCCATGGACACAATAAATAGTTTAATGGTCATTCAGGGACAAGTGGGGAGGAGGTGGGAGAAGAGTGTGGGGGTGGGAGAGGAGGGAGCAGGTCCTAAATGTATGGTGATGGAAAAGGAACTCATATTAGGTGGTGAACTTATAATGCAACAAGTTGAAGATGCACTATAGCATTGTACACCTGGAACCTATGTAATTCTTGCTAACCAATGTCACCACAATAAGTCTAACAACAAAAAAATAGAAATAAATTTTTTAAATCACAAGATTTTATCAATTGATGCAGAAAAAGCATTTGACAAGATGCGACATCTGCTTATGTTCAAAACACTTAATAAAATGGGCACAGAAGAAAAGTACCTCAACATAATAATGGCCACATATGACAAGCCCTCAGCTAATATCATACTAAATGGGATAAACCTGAACCCTATTCCCCTAAAATCAGGAACAAGACAGAGATGCCCCCAGCACCACTGTTATTCAGTGTGCTAATGGAAGTTTTAGCCAGAGCAATCATGCAAGAAAAGGAATAAAAGGCATCTGAATTGGAAGAGAAGAAGTTTAACTGTCACTGTTTGTAGATGACATGATTTTTTTATGTAGAAAAATTTAAAGACTTCACTAAAAACTATTAGAAACAAAACCCAAATACAGTAAAGTCCTAGAATACAAAATAAATATACAAAAATAAATTACATTTATATATACCAACAATAAAACTTCAAAAAAGGAAATGAGGGGAGGAGAGCAAGATGGCAATTAGAGAGGAGGTCCCTAAAGCCTCTCACAGAAAACACAATTGAACGACAGTCCAGGAGCCAAGAAAGAGAAAACTGAGTGACACAATGACAGCTGAGAAATTCACACATCACAAAAAAAAACACCTGAAGGTTGGAGAGAAGGGGCCGAGTGGGAGAGAGGGGAGGGAGCAGAGAAAGATCATGACAGGACCCCATTGCTGTTGGCTATCTGGGAGCAGCACAGTGTATAGGAGGGGGATGACCAAGAGGCGACAAGAGTGAAAGCCAGAAAGGCAGAATGGTGGGAGACCATGGGGGAGCCAAGCCTTACAGAAGCATGCTGGGGACAGAGCTTGTGGGACAGCCTCTGAAGCTGTTGAGTAGCAAGAGGGCTGAGCGAAGACTCTGAAGAGCCACAGGCTGAGGTGGTTCCCCAGAGACAGCACCACAGCTCCCAACACCCTTGTGATCCACAGTATGCGCACACATGGATCCTACACAGGGCCACAGTTCCCATTCCCAGCCCATGGCGTAGGCAAGCCACCTGAATTTGCATGACCTGTGACATCAGACCCATGACTTTGGACTTGTGGTGTGCATGCTCCTGGCACCTACACACTGTGCGAGCCTGCAGACTCTGCCCCAAACATCTGGTGGCTGGAGCAGGCCCAGGAAGAAAGGTGGATTTGATAGCATTTGCACTAGCCAACAAGAGCAGCTTCAGCTGCATCACCCAGGTTCCCTAGCACAGCACAGTAGATGGAGCTGTGCCACCGCACTTGTTTTTGGACCTCTCCCCTCTCCTACAGCCTCCCCAATCAACTAACTAACTGCAAGAAGGGGAGGGACCCAAATAGACGTGCACCATCTCCCCACGCAGTAGGAGACCAGAGATAAGATCTAGACACCTCCGCTCTCTCCAAACATTTGGCCCCCAGTGTCACCTAGTGCCTGCCCTACAGCAAGATACAACAAAAAACTAACCAGGGCTCCTGGGTTCTGCTAAATAAAATGATCTCATAACAAAGAGGAAGAACCCAGCAGACAGGATGAATTTTTAAAAACTAAAGCTGCTCAGAAAGAACATGAAATTTATCCAGAAGACAGATTGTTAGACATAGAATTTTCTGAACTAAGTGACAGAGAATTTAAAGTAGTCATTCTAAAGGCTGTGAAAGAAATGAAAACATACTGGCAGAACACCATAGCTAAGGTGAATGACCTAAGAAAGGATATCCTTGAACAAAAGGAACAATTTAACAAAGAAATCCAAAACATAAGGAATATCAAGATGGAAATTCAAGAGATAAATAATACAATAAAAGAAGTGAGAAACTAAATAACTGCTGGAAGAAAAAGGACCAACCAGATGGAGGAAAGAATTAGTGATATAAAAGATCAGAACATGGAAACATCTCAAAAAGAGGAAGAGAGGAAATATAGAACCAAAAGGATTGAAAGAACTCTGTAACAACTACCTGACTACATGGGACAAAACAACATCAGGATAATAGGATTAGAAGAAGGAGAAAAGCACTCTACAGATGATGTACTCAAACAAATAGTAGATGAGAACTTTCTAAACCTATGGAAAAATCTGGAACCCCAAATTCAAGAAGAAAATAGGTCCCCTAGTTACCTAGAACCTAGCAGTTCTTTTCCAAGACACATGGTACTAAAGATGTCCAAAACTAAAGATAAAGAGACAATTCTCAAGGCAGTCAGGGGAAAAAGGAATTAAAACCTTTGGAGGAAAACCCATCAGGCTGGCATCAGACCTCTCAGCAGAAACTCTACAAGCCAGGAGGGAGTGGAATCAAATACTCAAAACTTAGAAAGAGAGAAACTTTCAGCCAAGTATAAATTATCCAGCAAACAGATGTGAGAAGGAATAAAGATCATCTGAGAAACTCAGAAGCTGAGGGAATTTGGCAGCACAAGGCTGGCACTTCAGGATACTGAAGGAGGTTCTTTGACCCTGAAACAAAACGTGAGAACAAGTAGAATAGTTTTAGGGCAACAAGAAAGAAACAAAAATAAAATAACAACAAGAAAACAGTAATAGCCGCAGGAAATCCTCACATATCAATCATCACTGTAAATGTTAATGGACTGAACTCACCAATAAAAAGACACAGAGTAATAGACTGGATTAGAAAACAAAATCCATCTACACGCTGTCTCCAAAAGACACACCTCAGCCATAAAGACAAACACACACTCAGAGTAAAAGATACTCCAAACAAACAATAACCAGAGAAAGGCACAAGTTGCCATACTGATATCTGATTAAATAAATTTCAGGTTAAAAGAGGTAACAGGAGACAAAGATGGACATTCCATAGTGATAAAAGGTTCTGTACAACAACAAGAAGATTTGACACTAATTAATATATACGGTCCCAACCAGGAAGCACCAAAATATAAAGCAACTACTAATAGATCTGAAAGGAGAAACTGACAAAAGCACAATCATTGTGGGAGACTTAAACACCTCCTTAACAGCCATGAACAGATATTCAAACATAAAATAAAAGAGGAAATATCAGATCTAAGTGACACATTTCAACAATTAGACATAATTGACATTACAGGACATTTCATCCAGCGAAAATAGAATATACCTTCTTCCCTCAAGCACATGGAACATTCTCAAGAATAGACCATGTGCTTGGATACAAAAGTAGCCTCAACAAAATAAGATTAAAATTATATCAACTTTATTACAACTTGGTATTGGCAGAAAAACAGAAACATAGACCAATGGAACAGAACTGAAATCCCAGAAATAATTCCACCAATTTATGGATTAATAATTTTTTACAAGGGAGAAGAAAATAATCAATGGGGAAAAGACAGCCTCTTCAGTAGGTGGTGCTGAAAACGCTAGAAAACCATATACAAAACAATGAATCTGAGCTGTGAACTCTCATATACTAAAATTAACTCAAAATGAATTAAAGACCTTCATATAAGTTCTGAAACAATATACCATACAGAAGAATACATAGGTACTAATCTTATAGACCTAGGGTTAAGGAAGATTTCATAAACCTGACCTCAAAAGCAAGGAAAGTAAAAGCTAAAATAAATGAATGGACTATATCAAACTAAAAACCTTCTGCACAGCAAAAGAAACCATCAACAAAGCAAAGAGACAGCCGATTGAATGGGAGAAAATATTTGCAAATAATGCATCAGATAAGGGTCTAACATCTAAAATATATAAAGGACTAGTATTACTCAACAACAAAGAAACAAACAACCCAATTAAAAAGTGGGCAGTGGATCTAAACAGACACCTTTCCCATGAAGAAAAATAAAAAATAAAAATGTGATAGTACCTAAGCTTGTCAAAAACCTACCAGGAAAATCTCATCAGAGATTAAAGTTTGTGAGAACACAGTGCCACATGTAGATGATAAAGAACTGTAAACTTGGAACCTATGTAATTATATTGACCAGAGTAACCTCAATAAACTTAATTTAAAAACGTAAAAGTTAAAGAAAATTTATGTTGCGGTGAAAGTTCCTTATTCTGTACTCAATGGAGCAGTGGTTTAACCTCCAACCACACTGAGGTGATGTCTCACTTTCTAAAACTACTAGGGCTCCCTAATAATTGATTACTGGCAGGGATCACACACCCCGTGCTATCAGAGGGTGGGCAATTTTGAGGGATAATTGTTTTCCAAATTTCAAATTCTGATCAACATTTGATGAATAATGCCATATTTGATTAGTCTCCCTTTTCTCACATTTCACTAGAAGCAGCTAAAACAAAGCAACTCCTACACGCTGCTTAGAAATGCCCTAAGTGATATTCAATTACTGGTAACTCATTCTGAAAAGCATACCGTTTAGTTCTTACTAAATCTCATGGGTATAGAGAGTGACATTTCTCTTTCTGTTTTTTTATTGTCACCAATTCTACCAAATAAAGACCCCAAACTCATGATCTCATTTAAGAATAATTATTTTCTATAAGCCCTTATTTCAGTACAGTTAATTGGATTTTAGGAATTCAACATGTGAATTATGGGGTGGGCAGAATTTAGTTTATAGGAAACCTCTCAGTTTTAAATAACTGTGATGCAGAATTAATAACAAGCAGAGAATAAGTCACATTTCTGACCATTTTAGCAGAGCTACACCTTTCAAAAAGCAGACCTTATAAGATGTCCTAACACTTACACCAGAACCTCTCAAATGTGATTTTGGATCTCATATCACAGTACATCTTGGAATCACAGCACATCATTCCCCATCAGTCTGCTCTGCACTTCACCTGGGAAACAGAATTTTTAGTGGTTGGCTTGTGTTTTAAAGCTGAAAGTTCTTGTTTGTGCCATGAGACATCATCAGGTGCACCTCTTTTGTCCAGACAGAACAAATATTCTTGCAAAATGTGACATCACTGAGGGTAACTGGTTATTTTTATGTTGTAATTTCCGAATACCAGGTATCTTAGAAGAACTTGAAATTGCTAAGATTTTCAGTTATTTCATATTCATTTCTTTTGGCCTAGGCATTACACTTAGTGAGGTTAGATTTCCACATCTAGTAAAAAAATTAAAGATGACCTTTGAGAATACATCTGGTTTCAGAACCAACATGTAAAACTCTTCAAAATCATCACTCTCATTATTAGAAAAGAATTCTGGAAAATGTAAAAATCAGTTATGAATCCTGACCCTATTAAGAAACTAGAATTTAAATAAAAAGACTCAACGCTAATAATAGGAGATACAGGCACATCCAGAGTTTCAGGCAATTCAGCTTGTGTGAAACAGAAGCTACTAAAGGCACAAGCAGGAAGTAGCATTTCCACGGTGATTACTATGAATGGATGAAGCATTAGAGTGGAATTCTGAGAAGAAATCTTAGTGAAACCACACCCCACACTTCTGTGGGCTTTTTATTCCAACATATAAGTACACAAGAAAGTATAATATGGTTCCCTTCATGGCCTCAGAAGGGGCAAGTGGAGAACTAATCACTTAGAAATGCACCCAGAACTGACTTCTGCAGACGGGCTAGAAGAATAACTTATCTAGAAACCTATTGTGCACGCTGAATGAGAATTCTTACTTTTACTTCTCTAAATAAGAAACTTAAATTTACCTCTTTAACCCTGGTAACTAGGGGCATAGTTACCAGGATTAGAGGAGTCAAAAACTAGACTGTGGATGCTGCAGCCAGGGAGTGAGTAGTCACAGAATAAGTGAGCTAATCCCAGGTAGCTTTGTGAAAGTCACAACCCTGACCCAGGATGACAACCTCACAGGTGTTTTACTTATAAAAATGCATAATGTATACTCACAAATTAACGTGATACCAGTGGGAGAGGAGTGGGGGAAGCTAAATATAAGGTGATGGAAAGAGAAGTCACACTGGGTGGTGAACTTATTATACAACAAGTTGACAATGCTCTGTAGAATTGTATGCCTGAAACCTATGTAATCCTTGCTAACAGATGTCACCCCAATAAGTCTAACAATAAAAATGAATTAAAAATAAAAAAATGAAAAACTATAAGAGCAGTGATTCACAGACTCTTTGACTAAAGGAATGTAGACATGCCCAAAGCCAACAGCAAGGCCAAATTGATGACATCAGATAATTTGACAATCTGAACCCACTGGTAGAAAACCAAGTCGGAACATTAACTTCTGGGACTCAGACTCCTTTCTCCCTCTTTTGTTGGTGAACATAATCAAAATTAATGAATTATTTTTAATTCATTTTTATTGTTAGACTTATTGGGGTGACATCTGTTAGCAAGTCTAACAATAAAAACGAATTAAAAAATACAAAAAAAATTTATCTTTTCCTGTTGGGTATTGTCATATATTAATAAATCTTCATGAGGGTTCAACAAGGGACAGATTCAAAGAAGATGTTGGTTTCTTCAGGAAACTGGCTGTGGTAGCTGTGGATTCACTGAGCTCTGAGTCTGTATTTACATCAGATGCTGTGGTGTGAGGTCAATGGAGCAATTCATCATGCAGGAAGGCGAGCATCTGAATAAAATCTGAAGATCAATGGACCCTGAATCCATCATGGAGACAGTGTGTCTGCAAATAGACTAGGTGTTCCAGACACTATGTCTTTCAGAAGGCAAGGTGATCTCACTCACTGTCTCACTGCTGTCCTGCCCACCAGGTGACTTGCCTGAACAGCCTTACCTGAGGCAGCTGAGAATACTGACTCTTCTTGTGACTTACCAGGTTTTCTCCAGACCACAATAGGTTCTGCAGAAAACTTCCAGTTGCTGGCTCCAGTTATCAAAAGTGACCCCGTTCTACTCTAACCACTCTCAGAGCAAGTCTGATATTTTCATACCTGGCATCTTGTTTTACAGGCCATAAAAGAACAGGAAAAAACAAGATGTATGCTATTTTAACATCTGTTCTTTGATTGTGGATATTTCTGATAAGCTTTCTAAAAAACGTCTTCACCCAGACGAGAGATAATTCGGGAATATTTTCCATGCGCACAGTGCAGAAAAAAATGCACTGTAGAGTTGTGTGCCTGAAACCTATGTAATTCTTGCTAACAGATGTCACCCCAATAAGTCTAACAATAAAAATGAATTTAAAAAATATACATTAAAAAATGGGTGAATTTACTGGCAATTTTCTAAAAATTACTCACAATGTGTGTGTGTGTGTGTGTGTGTGTGTGTGTAATTTATTGAATAGCAGAGGTAGTGTGGATTATGAGTCAATGCAAAGATTCTCAGATGTAACCTTTATCCAGAAAAACCTAAAAGAGATAAAAAGGCATCAAAATATTTCTGGTATCAAGAGGTTGTCAAGTTTGTCAGTACATCTGGAAGCCCCAGGAAAAGGGTTCTGGGGGGCTCACAAAAACATTTTTGGGGATAACCTGAAGAGTCAATGGTGTTTAGTGAGGCCAATTCACTATTTCCAGGCATGATGTCAGTCGTGTATCTGATGGAGCATTTTAAAGGTGAGGCACAGATCTATAATACTGGAAGAGAGAACCTAGCGGTCAATGCCCTGTGAGCCTAGACAGCTTCCTCCCCTGCAGAATGTAGGCTGGGAAACAGAGGGGACTCAGATATCACATAACATGGGCTGCAGCCCCAGCAGCAGGTAGAGAGGAAGTGATAGAAGAGTTTTCTCTGAAATCCTGTGGCTTCCTCTATTCAGAAAACAATGTACAGTAATAGGATGAAATTTGCTGGAGTATTGCAAAATACACTACTTTATAGGGAGAATTTACAAAACACAATACAGGATAAAATCAAATATATAATAGGGTTCTAGGACTTCAATATCTCTTGATAGTGGCAATATGAGTGACATGGATGGTATAATTAATTTAAATTATCTAAATATTAAAACACACACTAACTTCAAATATATGACATTCACAAAAGTCTAGAAAAGGCTCAGGAGGTCCCAGAGTTATTGAAAGAGAAATTCCCAATGAAGAATATTTGGTGGAGACTAGTTTTTAGTGGAACGATCTCTGCCTTCACAGAGTTCAGACAACTGACAGGGTCACATATCCTCCAACAATGATTAGGACCTAAACATTCAGGCTTCCACTGCATATGAACAATCTTCTTTTAGATGCACAATTTCTTCTGCTAGGAAACACTCTGCTTATGAACATGTAAATGAGCTGCAGTGGACTAGGTTATATGGACATGTCTGTACCTTGACCACATCGACTTACATGACACCCTCCCTACAGAAATCCTCAGAGCATATAGACCTCACCATGAACTGAAGCTGGATACTCTTCTTCCTGCTGACAGTTGCTACAGGTAAGGGGCTTCTCAGTCGCTGGATTGATAGTGTACTTAGTTAGTCAAGGGAGATTTTACCCAGTCCTCTCTTCTCTCCATAGGTGGTTCAGCCTTAGGAACCCCAGATTCTCAGGGAAGTTGTCCTGCACGCCTTCCAAATAAACCTTTACTGGTACATGTAATGAGTGTGACAGGCCACAGAACAAAGGCTTGAGGGGATGGGATGGACACATCCCAACAATGGTGGCAGAAAATATTCACAGAGTTTCTGGCCTGAGTCACCATGACTAGGGACATGTCCATGAGTGCAGCCTACATGAAGCTGAGCAATTTGAGGTCTGAAGACATGGTCACATATTACTTTCTGAGAGGTACAGTGTGATTACTCACATTCTGAGAGTGTCACAAATTCTGAGGGAGAGGGCAGCTTTGCAGGGCTGAAAACTTGACAGGGATAATGAATCAGCTGGGTACCTCACACAGAGTCAAAAACCTGAAAGAAGGAGACATTCTGACAGGAAAATCAGTAACTCAAAGGAAGTTTCTAGTGTCCAAATATCCTACAATCAAGATGCAGAGAAAGCCTTGTCTGACAGGACCCTATCATCATCAATTGTCCTTGCTTAGGTCATAATGGCAATTTTTTATTCTCTAAATGAGACGTTCATTCAGAACCCTCTCTGAACACTTGGTTAAAGGCAAATTCTCAGATTGGACTGTGTTGTCTTCCTACCAAGTTTTCTCACTTACCCTTATTTCTGAAAAACTAAATTGTGCTTAGAGTTAACTAAGTATATGAAAGTCAAGGATTAATTTCTACTTTGTACTTGTGGTAAAGCACCACACACATGACATTCTGGGAGGACAGTCGTGGCACCAGGTATCAAACTCTGGGTGACAAGTATACCATTTTCAAGCACAGTTTAAGTCAGCTGTGCAAGAGAGGATCTTCCTCCAACTTTTTTCTCCTCAGACTTCTTTGTTCCAATACAGCCATGAGGCAGTTGTTTTCCGGTACTCATCACGGTTTTTTTCTATTTATCCTAAAGTCTTATGTCCCTCTGCCTCTCTTTGGTATAAAAACTTGTGGTTTAATTGGGAGTCACTAAAAATACAAAAATAATTTTACCTCATAATATCTTAATGAAGCAAGTATGAGAGAGTCCCTATTTTTATATAACATTCACTGGTGAGTTTTAAAGAAGCTTTATTTCTCAGACCACAGTGCTGGGGGTGGCCCTGATTCTGGGGCAGTACTTGTGGTCCTCACACAACAGAAAACACTGTGGGTAAAAGCTCAATGGTGTGAGAGTCACGTTTGGCCTCTGTTACTTTCTTATGACAACTGAATGAAACTATCACACAAGTGGGAATAAAATTTACACACATTTATTCTCCCTAACTTTAGACTTAGAAACATAAAATTAATTTTACTGGATGATATCAACGTAGTGGCAGATACACACATCAGAGACTTTGGTGGAGGACAATGGTCTTAATATATTTGTCTTCCCAAATTTATATGTTGCAATTCTAACCCTGAAAAATGTAGTATTAAAAGGCAGTGTTTTTGAAGGTGTAAGATAAGAGTGGATCCCTTATGAAAGGATATGCTGCCTTTTTCATTGAGTCCCACTAAGTTTGCTTGTCCCTTCCACCCTCTAATGATACAACAGAAAGCATTGAATAGCAACCAGCAAATAAACCCTCAACAATGGTGACCATGTTGCCTTGATCTGGGATTTCTACATCCAGAACTGTAGAAAATGAATATTTGTTGTTCATATTCTACCTAAAATGTGAAAAATTTTGTAGCTGTCCAAAAGGAATAAAACTGGTAAGGTCTGTGTATTTTTATTTTTCAGCTTTTAGAGGTGCATATTTTGTATCCCATTCTTTCTTCCTGCCAATCTCCAGCCAGAAGGAACCCATCTTTTCTCAATAAACACATTGCTTCATTTTTCTTCTGGAGTTTTATCTCCCTCTGCCTTCATGTGGTATGAAAACTTATGGTTAAATTATGAGTAACTCAGATAACCCACAAAAACCATTTTATGCCATTATACCTAAGTGAACCTAGTATAAGAGAGACCTTTTATTTTTATATTCACAAGGTCCAACCATGATTCTACCAAAGTCTACTCATAGACCTCTAAATACTCCTATCCATTAAACACACACACAAAAGCTACACTTACTTCATCTCAACATAGCCCAAAATACAAACATATTAAACAATGTAATAAGGTTTAAAATGTACCTGAGTGCCCTGCAACAGATGACTGGATAAAGAAGCTGTGGTACATATACACAATGGAATATTACTCAGCTGTAAGAAAAGATGAAATATTGCCATTTGCGACAAAATGGATGGACCTGGAGATCATCATGCTAAGTGAAATAAGCCAGACAGAAAAAACAAAGAACTGCATGATTTCACTCATATGCGGAATATAAATTTTTCATCCTAACAGATGTAAGTTCTTAAAAAAAATGAAAGCAAAGATAAAAAGAAATGAACAAATAACCCATGGACACAATCAATAGTTTAATGTTTATTTGGGGACGAATGGGTTAGGGAGGGGAGAAAGGGGAGGGGGTGGGAGAGGAGGGGGGTGAAGCTAAATATAAGGTGATGGAAAAAGAAGTCACATTAGGTGGTGAACTTATTATACATCATGTTGACAATGCACTGTAGAATTGTATGCCTGAAACCTATGTAATCCTTGCTAACAAATGTCACCCCAATAAAAAATAAATAAATAAAATGTACCTGAGTACCATCATCTAGAATGTCAAGCTATAATTTCTAAGTCAGGTTGGATAACCATTTGGGTACAATCACTCATTGGTGAATTACACTTTATCTGTAGTCCTGTGACTCTAGAAGACAAGTTGTCTTTTTCTACGTATATCATGCAGGGCAGGCAAAAGGTAAAAGTTATGAACATTTCAATTCCAAGAAACACAAGATGGAAATTAGAAGCTATCAGGATAAATAAATTTATGAATCCACATAAGTGAGTTTCATTGGGTCTCAAGCCCTGGGGGTGAACTTCTGTGGCTCACACTGAACCTCTGGGCCTGTGGCTCTGCCCTTGGTGTCACCCTTCTTCGTTCTGTCACTGTGTTCTCAGTGGCACAAAGTGGAAGCAGCACACTCTTATCAGCCAGTTTATCAACTACTTCCTAAATGCAAAACTTTGAGAGTTGAAAGCCATATTATTCAATTTTTTCTTTCTCATGTAGTAGACAGAAGTCTTTCCAACACTGGTTGAGTTTAAATGCAAAGGTTAATCAAAACTACTACAATAGATATAATTAGCACAGTTGACAGAAACAAACTCACCAGTATGTGCAGCAAAGGCAGCAAAGGATTTACAGAAATGGGTTTGTTAATAGGAAATAACTAAGGAGACATACTTTAAATGGAAGGCACCAAATTATTGGCTTTAGAGGTGACTCATCATCGAATCCTGGGTAAGGGGAGAGGCTATATTGAGTCTCCATTTCTTAATGGGGCTCTGAAGAAAATGTGCACTTTGGACTAGCAGGAGGTGCTCAGGATCCATTGAGTTCAAATCTCAGAAAAGAAAGTGAGCTAAGACCTGATCTCTGTTCAAAGATATTTATCTCCATGCTCTGTAAGTATTTTAGGACATGAAGACAGTACAGTTTTCTAAATGCTGTGAAAACGCAGAGGTGTCTCTCTTTTTAAAATAAACTCTGACAATTGTTTTAGTCACACTTGTCAAGAACAATAAAATAAGATCATCTAAACTTCTATAGTCATGGCAATAACTATGAACTTAGAAGTGTTTTAATCTCTGATTCACATAGTAGTGAATGGAATTCGTGAAAGTCATTGTTAATTTTCTGAGACATCTTGTATTTAATTTACTTGACTAATTATGTCATCATTTTATTTTCTTCACACTTACCCCTTCATGTTTATGTGAAGATGCCTGTGTAAATGGCCCCTTGTGGTTATTGGAAACTGACAGCATTTCTATCAGCTCTATGACACTCTCTAATATCTCAGAACTTCCAAGTCCCAGGGATGAAATGTATCTTTAAAACACTTTTATCTACTTAGTCTCTTTGAAGGTCAGGAAACCAGAGGTACCCAGGGCTGAGGGCACCGAAGTCAATGTGTACACAGAGTCCACTCCTACAAGATCTGCAGTATGTGATCTCCTTCTCAGACATCTATTTGTTACCAGGTCTACCTGCTCACCGACCACTGTCGAAGGAGCACTCAGTTCCCACTGCTGTTCAGCTGCCCATATATCTCAGCACCTGCAGGCTCAGAAACAGAGAAATTGAGGTCTCAGACTGAGGATGATAAAAGTAGGGTCAGGTGTCTTCTTCCTCAATCCCATAATAAAAATACAATGTAAAATATTCACAGAGTAGTGATGTGCTATTGGGATGATGTAGGTCAAGTGAGAACAGATTGTGTAGTTGTAAAATTATAAATTTAATCTACTTTCAAATAAAAGTTTAATTCTATTTAGGAGAATATAAGATTGTTTATTCTGATAAATTGCAGTCAGTAAGTATCAGAAGAAAAATTAGAAATTATTTAAGTTTTCTGGTCTGAGGGGCATGCATATGGATATTACATTAAATACAAAATGGTTAATAAAATATATTTCCATTTTCTGATTGCAATAATCATGCACCAGTGGATTCAGTTAACATTTATTCAATTATCTATTAAGGTATGCACTTGTTTATATGTCATAAAAATTGATAAGTTCCACATCTACCCTCGTGGATTTCCTAGGAGTAAAACATGTTTATTCCCCCACTTGAAAATTACATCTTCACCTACTGAGAATGTCCCTTGATACTGTCAGAAAGGTGGCTCTTTCCCTTTTTTGTTTTCCTCTTGCATGAGAAGTTTACTTGAACTGCACATCATGACCCAACAAATGGGGTACAGAGAATGACCCGGTTAGAGGGCAAAAAGGTGGGGTTCTCCTTATTTTGACATTTTGCTTTCTAATCCAATAAAGTATCTATACTATCAGATGATACCTGCCAACTGATGTAATGTGTAGTTTATTATGATTAAATATGTACCATTAAAGCTGCTAGAAGTCAACAAAAGATGCAATTGATAGGTAAAATTCATAGACAAATATATAATAACGTGAAAAATGTTTAAAGTTATAAGAATACATGTGCATGAATCCACTTCTCTATATATCCTTATGCAAATATTACAATGCAGAAAAATCACCCACCCTTTCATTACAAACAAACCCCGCTCGGCATGTTCAACTCTGCCCTGGGTTTTCTTCAGGGGGACAATGGGATACATTTGGGAAAAGCTCTGAAACAAACACTAATACTGCTCCTGGACACATTGCACAGCTTCTCTTTGCTGCAGAGTGTGTAGCTTTACCTTTGTACAAGTAATGTAGAATTGACCTAAATTTAATGTTTCGTACACTTGCATAAAAATAAAAATATGGGTTCTGAGTGATCACTCCAATATTATCATACGTAAAAAATTATGTTTTGCTGAATTTTTATGTAGCCATTTAATTCCCCAGGATCATGTATACCTTCACTGAGGCATTGCCTTCTCTGTAGCTGGCCAACTCCAGAGTTTCTCATATATTGGAAGAAGATGCACAGAACCCATGCTTTCCTGATGAGAACCAGCCCAGCCCTGACCCTACATCACTGGGACAGGGCTTCAGGTTTATAACCCCAGGTGTCCCCCTTCCTTGATAAAGACTGAAAACAGACACTAGGCTATGGAATTTGGGTTCAGCTTTCTTATCTTTGTGGCTGTTTTAAGAAGGAATTGATAGAGCATATGAGACACTGAGTATGTGGTGGGTATGAGTGATAGAAAAAGTGGATATGTGACAGTTTCGAGTCCAGGCTATCTTTTGTGTTTGCAGGTGTCCAGTGTGAGGTGAAGCTGGTGGAGTTAGGGGAACACTTGGTGCAGCCTGAGGGGTCTCTGCTACTCTCTTGTACAGCATCTGGATTAACCTTGAGTAGCTACTGGATTCACTGGGTCCACCAGGCTCCAGAGAAAGGGCTACAGTGAGTTCTGTAGTTAGCAGTAAGGGTGGTAGCATATAGTATACAGAGTCACTGAAGGGCCAATTAACAATCTTTAGAGACAATTCCAAGAACACACTATATTTTCACATGACCAGCCTGAAATCTTAAAACAAGAACATGTATTTTTGTGCCAGTGACACAGTGAAGAAATGTCAATGAGAGCCCCAACACACCCCTTCCTGCAGGAGACAAAAAGGGGTGCTCTGCAGAATTGTATGCCTGAAACCCATGTAATCCTTACTAACAGATGTCACCCCAATAAGTCTAACAATAAAAGTGAATTTTAAAAAAGGGGGGTGCTCAGGAAATCAAGGGGTTCTGAGAACACATTGAGCACAGGCACGAGGCTCAGGAACTGCTGCACAAGTAGGTTAATATCTGGTGTTATCTCAGGGTCTGGGGTTTCCTGGCGATGTAGTAGTTTCCCCAAGACTCACTATAGATCAATGATTTTGTTTCTACTGCTGACACCCCTGCAATAAAAAGTTACATTTTAATAGTAGTAATATTCTCAAATGCACCAAAGCAGAGTGTAAGTTATGACAGAAAAAAAAGAACATGTGGGTTGGGTGAGCCTGAGTAACACTCAGGACATAATCAAAGTCTCTACAAATGGTGGAATTTTCCTAAATCATTCTGGATTTTTAAAAAGGTCCTACCAATTTCCCACAGCCTTCTTGAGCTGCATGTTTCTGTTAGATGACCCCTGTGTCTCCCAGCAATCACTCTGCCTTAGTGTCACCACCAAGCTCTATCATCTGGGCATTATTCACACACTGTGTCTTTATCCCAGATGCATGATATACTTCAGATAACTTAGCTGAAAGTCTGTTCCTGTGCTCCCTGAATTTGAAGATAAAACATTTGCATTCTCAGGATGAATATATTGTATTAATCATAATTTTAAAATATTTTCATTCATTTCTGCTGGGGGGCATATAAACATAAATGTGTGGTCAGCAAAAATAGGCAATTTGCACACTACCCCAAAACACATTATCTCTTAATTCTATGGGGTACCCTGGCTAGGAGTTGATTTTTTCAAAAATTATTAATTGCAAAGTAAGAAGAATTTCTTCCATTTTCTTTTTTCATGTACAAAAACTTTGAATAAGGTAACTTTGTTACTCTCTTCACAAAATGCCTCTCACAAAAAGAAGATCAAAGTTTTTTTACTGCTGCATCTCAGGGTAGAAGCTGGACATGCACACCTCAGAGCCTGTAGAAACCACCATCAGCTGCAGTTTATGGAGTCATGTTTTTCGTTGGTATAGATATTTCCAGCTGCTTCCTTCTGAGCTTATGCTTCAAATCTACTGTGAAATGCAAAATTAAGATGCCTGGAAGAATTACAATGGGGTGTCTAGACCTTGTAAAGTTCAACTGTTGTGTTTATCAGTCCACTTATTAGGTGCTTAAATCAGAACTTGATCCTGACATTACTAGAGTAACATGCATATTTTGAAATGTTGAAGGTGTAATCAAAATGTGTACCCCAAAATATAGCTCAGGTTCAGATAAATTTAAAGGTGAATTCTACAAACTTCAAAAAACTATTAGCATCTTTTAATCATTTATTTTCCAACTCTTCCAAGAATTGTAAGAGAGAACACTTCCCAATGCATTTATTGAGATAATCATTATACTTATACCAAATTAAATAACAGCACTAATAAATAAGAAATGACAGGTAATATTTGTCATAACCATTAATGTTAAAATTCTAAAAAATATATGCAGGAAACCTAACAGTACATTAAAATTCACTTGATATTTAATATTATTAAGTAAAATTTATCCCTAGAATTCAACAATGGTTTTTTATAAGTAAATAAGTAAATGTGATATACCACATTCACTGAAAAAATTACAAAATTATACTATTATATAAATAGATAAAAAATGATAGGGAATTTGAAAATAAAAATGAAATCTTTTCATGACATAAGTCTTGACAAAATATGTATGTGTGTGTGTGTGTGTGTGTGTGTGTGTGTGTATATATATATATATATGTATGTGTGTGTGTGTATATATATATATATGTGTGTGTGTGTGTGTGTGTATGTGTATGTATATGTGTGTAATGTACCTCAAAATAGTACAATCTACATATGAGAAGCCAACAACTTGGATCATGTTGCATGTCATGTACATTATAAAATATAAATGAATTATGTGGGAGAGGAAGAAGAATTCATTGACTAGATATAGTAGTTTATAAAAGTCTCCAGAGAGCACACTGGGATACAGGCCTCCACACCCCCACACCTCCACATCAAAGCTGGAAACTGAGATGAAAGCAGAGGGGAGCTAAACTCAGAGTCTAGAGAGAAATTTGAGTGCTTGATACTTGTTGTGTTCAGAAATCTGATCAAGAAGCTTCCTGAGTGTACAACTTCTTGTCCCAGTCCAATCTTCACAGTTCAAAGTTGAGGATTAAAGATGCGTGGTCAGGGAAGAAAGAAAGGGAGGGGATGGGAGAGGAGAGGGGGAAGCTAAATATAAGGTGATGGAAAGAGAAGTCACATTAGGTGGTGAACTTATTATACATCAAGTAGACAATGCACTGTAGAATTGTATGCCTGAAAACTATGTAATCCTTGCTAACAGATGTCACCCCAATAAGTGTAACAATAAAAATGAATTTAAAAACAAACAAACAAAATATGCAATGGTTTTTGCCTATAAAAGAAAAACAAAATAGGGCTAGGTGCTTCCAGTGAGAATGCAAAAAACAACTTTCTGCATATTATGTCAATGCATTTTATTAACTACTCTACTTCATGACTTTTCAGCATCTTTACAAACATTTCTGGCTGTGGAGAAATAAACCTTTGTGGGATACAAAATCCTCAGAGACAGCCCAAGGCTAGGCCTGAAGCTTCCTTTTCACATGACAACTAACCCTTCCAGAGCACCACCTTCATCTGGCTCACACATTCCACAACGCAGTATTCATCTGCCTTCATCTTTGCAGGCCAATGTGCCAGGTAACTGCAGATGTTTCTCCTTTTCTTAGCCCACTGAAATGACTCTTAATAGACAGTCTCAAACTCACTTACCTTGCCCTTCATTCCTAGAGAAACTCTAATAAGCCCTGGTCCTAGGCACCACCTCTTACTGTGTCTCCTGACCACCCTGATGTCTTCCATGCCACTCTGTGTGGCATCTGAGCCTCCTGTTTGTGTAATCGTTTAGTGTAATAAATACTGTTATTTTCTTATCTATTTCTGTGTGTTTACTTGTGGCCATACCTGATTAAAATCTCATAAAATAATGTAAACAATTGGCACCAAAAACACAAGCTCTAGTACAAATAGGGAGACTTAGCTACTACCCTCAGCTGCTGCCATTATGGTTGACTGTCTTGGTTGAACTCTGCCATTTTGGAAAGCTTGGTAATAAGTAAACTTTCCTGTACATGGCTCTGGTGGTCCATATGATATCATTCAGGGATTCTCAAAGCTTCCTGTCCTAAATTATGAGCAAATGTGGATTACTTAATGTTGTAAAGTTCTGGGATCTGAGCACCATCCCACAAACATTTTTAGCCTGAGCATAGACTCTGTGTAGTTCCCTGAGCAGAGAAGGCAGGTAACAGTTTCAGGCCTTTCCTGAGACAGGTTACATTAACCTCCAGTCCATTTTCATTAACCTCCAGTCCAGTGGTCATTCCAACCAATCGCTTACCCTCAGACCGGACAGCTAGAAAGGAGAAGGCTTAGCCACCATGAGCACATATTCCTGACATAATTATGACACTGCAACTGATATTTACAGAATCCCTGACCTCCATCAGAGAAAATGATGGTAAGGCCAAAATTCTGAGATCAGGATTTGTGCTTCCTAAGACCTACAATGTTGATTGACCTAAAGACAAAGTCTGTCTGTAGCCCTTCTCAGAATCCTCCAAAAACTCGACACTGCCAATGCATTTTGTTATTTTTAGTTACTACTGTAGTGTTTCTCTAAGTTGGAAGATGCGTGTTATGTAAGTACAATAATCAAGATTGTGTGGCCTTGGTGATGGGATTAACACAGTTAAGTGGACCAGAATGTCTGTGATCAAGGATAAGTCAAGGGTTTCATAGATATGAAATTACAGACTTAAATAGGCAATATGTTGATTTCTATCAAAATAAAATGCTTGATACTTGAATTTATATATAATTAATATAGTTTTACATAAACTATATTTAAACACATATATATGTATGTATGCATGTATCTATCTATATATCTATATCTATATATCTATATCTATATCTATATCTATCCATCTATCTATCTATCTATATATCTATATATATATATGATTTATGCCAAATATTTATATTCGATTTTCAATGTAAGAAAAAAAACAAAGCACAATATTAAATGTCCAATATCAACAATGAAGTGTCATCAAGCCTGACTCTACTTTGGAGGCATTTACTTAGACCAAAGTAATGACATATATGCTTAAAAGAAGTAAAAGATTAGAAAGCATTGTCTTTTGTTATCGGATATGCTTTCAGAATGTTGAAATCAGAATATTGTTTTATTTGAATTATATACATATACATAATATATATATATATATATATATATATATATATATATATATATACACACACACATATATATATTTGAAACTGAATATATTTAGTCTTTTAGATGACAAGATGTGTTTGGAAATAATGCTAAAAGCTTTAATAATTATTACAAATATTGATATTAATAATTGGTGATATACTCAACGAATGTATCATTTATTCTTATATTTTAAAATGTAGAGTTGTTTTTTTTTTTTTACCTCTTTTAATATCCCTTATAGAACAGGTGTTCTCCTATCCAAAACAAGGACTTTGTATAAATTCAAGAGAAGGGACACTACTGGGTCCAGGTAGAACCAGAAAAACTCACTCCATTTCTCTTCAGTTATAAGGAACAGGCTGCCTCACATACAAATTTTTTTAAGGGTCTGGGGTACAACCCTCTCTTGAGCTGTAGAGCTCATAGCTCTCTCTTCACACAGGGCTGTGGTCTCTGGGGAAAGCAGAATTGTGATCTAGAAGAATATGAGGCCAGTGTGTTCACTTCTGTCCTTGGTGACAGACCCTCAATGTGAGAATCTCACATGTCAGGCACAAGTTTATAAAAAGTTTGACTTCAAGTGACTGATGGAGAATAATTCTCATTTTTCACAGGTATCCTGTCTGAGATTCAGCTGCACAGTCAGGTCCAGGACTTGTGAAGCCCTCGCAGACTCTCTCCTTTACCTGCACTGTTTCTGGATTCTCTTTAACCAGCAATGGTGGGCACTGGATTCACCAGGCTCCATGAAAAGTGTTGAAATATGTTGGTGTTATATGGAGTGGTGGAAGCACAGACTATATCCCTACACTTAAGTCCCAACTCAGCATCGCCAGGGAACCTCCAAGAACCAAGTTTATTTAACACTGAAAGCCTGAGAACTGAGGACACAACCGTGTATTACTATGCAAAAGATACGCAACATGAGGAAGTCAGTGTGAACTCATTAAAAAACCTCTCTGCAAGGCGGCAGAAAAGCTGGGCTGCAGGGAGTATTTAGGACACCAGAGAGTGCTCAGAATTTACACGAGTGTTGTTGGACCACTTGGGTTGCATGTTAAATTTGGGGTAAAAAAGAAGCCTAAGGGCTGGAGCAACAGAGGAGGGCAGATGACGGTTAGAAAGTGTCCATTCAGCTTAAAAAGTCATTTTAATTTAATTACAACATCTAACATCTAAAGGACCTCCACTGCTTCTCTTCTAAGCAATGCCATGATGTATTCAAATCACAATTACATGTATGTATGTACACATGAATATAATGTCTTCATCTTCTGGATTTGGCCAGTGAACAGGATTCACATACAATTGACACTTGCAGTAAATTCTGAGAATCTAGGACACAGCCTTGGTTGTTTTGGAAATGCTGGAGCAACATATCAGTAACAGCAGTAATAATAATACAAAAATGTCCAATGATTATTTACAAATAGATAGGGTTAACTCATGTTATAAAACATAATTTGATTTGAAAATAAATATTTTATATGGATTTCCCATAGAACCTGAGAATATATATATATATTGCTCTTCACCCAATAGCTTTCAGAAACAATAGCTGCCAGTCTTAGTCCTCAATGCTACATAGAGTTGTGTGTCCTCAGGAGGAGAGGGAAGAATGGGAGAAAGCCTGACATGTACATGGTTATAACATCTAGTTGCCACAAGTGATTTTCTTTTTCTTAATGTGGTCATCAAATACTATGGCTCTGGATTTACTTTAAGAAACTTAGTAAATAATTCTATTTCATATATTATAATTTTCACCCCCACATATACACACATGAGCACCCACACAGAGGTTTTCAATTTGTACGTTAGCAGAGGATATATTCTTGTTAGATGAAAAATGTTGAGTAACAAAGCTCTGTTTAATTTTTAAAAAAAATTCTAATGTTGGCTATCTTTATTTAATACCTCTATTTAGTTTCATTTTATTCTCATTAATAACTTACAGGTGTATTCTTATTTCATTAAAATACAAAATATTTTATATAATGAAAAATGTCAATCTTTCTCACTCAGCTTGAGCTGTCAAAAGAAATTACCCTAGGCCATGTGGCTTAAATTAAAGTAATTGATATTCTCACTCTTGTCGAGGTTGGAAGGTTTAAAACCAAAGGACCAGCTGATTTCTTTCCTGATGAAAAGATTGATCTTGCCTTCAGTTGACTATGTTCTTTCTGAGTCATTAAATAATAGAGAGAAGTCCCTCACTTTCTCTTTTTAAAAGGTTCCCATCCTATTAGTGTTGGACCACCACATTATTTCCTGATTCAACCTTAATTTCTTCCACAAAGCCCTATTTTAAAATATCACATTTGAGTATTAGAATTCAAATACATAAGTTTTTAAAAAAGTCATTTAAATTTGTAGTATTTCACATTTTCACCCTCAAATCCATGCTCTTTCCACATACAATAAATTTTAGATCTATCTCTACAGTCCCAAAAGTCTAATTCACTGAAGCATCAACTCTAAAATTTCAAGTCCAAAATTTCACCTAAACATAATGTCATCAGATATTGGTAGGGGAGTTCCCTGATGGTGTAGTGGCTTAAGGCTTCGGCGATGGCGCTGTCAACGCTGCGGCCTGGGTTCGATTCCCAGTCAGAAAGCTACCCACATACCAAAAAGAAAAAGAAAAAAAGATATTGGTAAACTTTAGGCATAATTCTTCCTGAGAAAAAAAACTTTCCACCAGCTGTGAACCTATGATACAAGACAAATTAGGTGCATTCAAAATGTGATCGTGGAGCAGAAATAGGATATACATTCTTATCCTGAAAGAAAAAAAAATGCAAGAGTTGTTAGGTCCCAAGCTTGTCAAAAACCTACAATAAAAATCTCATAAGGTATTAAAGTTGGAGAAAATTTATCTTGGGCTGAATGCACCTTATTCTGTATCTAATGCAGTGGTGGTTTAATCTCCCAAACACACTGAGGTGACCTCTCATTTTCCAAAACTACTAGGGCAGTCTTACTATGACTACTGGCAGAGATCATACACCCTGACTTTTGGCAGAGGATGGTTTCACCCTAAGACTGTGATTTCAGGTTGTGTTCCCTGTTAAAACTGAGGTGATGGCCTAAGACCTTCAAAGTGAAGAATAATCACTGATGACCTCTAAATCCTCTTCAAGGTCATTCTCTTTCTTTTTAAATAATAATGCATCTCCACAGGTCATGTGTGTTGTTTTGCTGTTTTATAAAATTCAAGAAATCTTTAAATTTTAAATTTCAACCCCACCTTTTTATCCCCCTTGACAGTGTGTCTGGCAGTGTAATTCCATCTACATTCCTGGCTTATTCTGAGATAGCTAATGACACCCATTATAAATGCCTACAATGTTTTAAAATTAAAATTGTGTAACAACAAACTTTTTGTGCCCTCTTCTATACAAGTCTTTTCACTTTTGGTATAATGTGGGATAACATTTTATCAAATTTCTAAATTCTAAGCAGCATTTGATTAATACTGTTATATTTGATTAATCTATTTTCCCTCAAATTTTCCTAGAAGAAGACAGAAGGAACTAAGCCACTCCTTCACTTTGCTTAGAAATTATTTCAGCTAAATATATGTTTTCAGTTCCATTGCTCACAAGTTCTACCTTTCACATAACACTAAAAAACCAGTTCAGCCAAGCTCTTTAACACTTTATAATAAGGATCATTTTTGCTCCAGGAACCCATACTATGTTTCTTATTTTCATCTGAGACCTTATTAGAATGGCTTTTAATGCTTACAGTTAAATGCTGATTGTTTTTGTGACTACTTATGTATTCTCTTAGAATACGGAAGCCTCCTCTATAGCTTAATGGTCTTTAAGAGTTTCCAACATCTCTTCATTGCAATCTTTATTGTTGCTAGAATTTACTTGAATGAGCTTCCACCTTGAACCCATCACCTTGTAATAAGGCCACTTACATTATTTTAAGTACTTGTTACAGCAGAACCCCATATCTCAGAACCAAAATCTGTCTCCATTACCTAAAGCTGACATCAGAAAATCAATAATTGAGTTGCTTAAACTACAAAAATTTATTTTCGGACATTGTGAGGACTAGAAAGTCGTATATGCAATTGCCAGATAAATTTATTACTGCTGGTAATCATTCTAAAAAGCAGAATCAGAAAGCAGACAAGATGGCGACTGGAGAGGAGGTTCCTAAAGCCTCTCCCAGAAAACACAATTGAACGGCCGTCCAGGAGCCAAGAAAGCGGACCCTGAGTGACAAACCGGCTGCTGAGAAATCCACAAATCGCAAGTAAACCTGAAGGCTGGCGAGAAAGGGGCGAGTCGGGGAGAGGGAAGGGAGCAGAGACGGACCACGCGGG